>PVJL010006290.1:0-94403 GCA_004026885.1 Lyroderma lyra | reverse complement strand
AGAGTTCCTTTTTTATGTCATTTATATCCTTTTTTATGTTATTTATCTCAGCTATGGTGTTCTGCCAATAGGTTTTCATTTCTCTCACAGCCTTTAGAATGGCTGCTTTAAATTCTCCGTCACTTAAATTCGACCCTTCCAGATGTAACAAAATGTCTTCTGGGTTAATTTCATGTTCTTTCTGAGGAGTTTTAGTTTTTAAGGAATTCATCCTGTCCACTGGGATCTTCCTTTTTGACACGAGGGCTTTATGTTCACTGCCCAGATTATTGCTTTTGTGGTGTCTTGCTGTAGGGCAGACACTAGGTGGCGCTGGGGGTCAAGTTTTGGGGGAGAGGGAGCTGTTTGTTTCTTGTTTCTGATCTCCTACTGTGTTTGGAGGCTATGCGCATATATCCTGGGGAGAGGCCAACAAAAGGCTTTTGGCCCTTTGCTGGGGAAAATCAGTCTTCCCAGCCCTGATTCATTACCTGGCTGTCTAAGGCTCACACTGCTTTCAGAATTCTGGGGTGCACGAGGAAGTGCCCACTCCATAAGTCCAAAACTGTGGGCCTGGCCTGAGACAGCAGGGTCGCCTTTGCAGCAGGCTGGGAACAGGAACTGCAGCCCTGTGTAGGTCTCCAGGGGGCTTAGAGCTGGGGTGTTATCTTTGCAGTTGAGAGTCCTCGCTCAGCCCTTCTACCACTCTAAAGTTCCAGAGGCTGGCTCCCAAACTCCTTCCGTCCCCAGCTCCCCAGTTTCTCTCCCCTCCCCAAAACTGCGCAGCTCCGAATAGTAGGCAGGGATCGCATCCCGCGTGGTCCATCTCTGCTCCCTTCCCTCTCCCCGACTCGCCCCTTTCTCATAGTCAGCAGGGATCGCGTCCCACGTGGTCCATCTCTGCTCCCTTCCCTCTCCCCGACTCGCCCCTTTCTCGCCAGCCTTCAGGTTTACTTGCGATTTGTGGATTTCTCAGCAGCCGATTTGTCGCTCAGGGTCCGCTTTCTTGGCTCCTGGACGGCCGTTCAATTGTGTTTTCTGGGAGAGGCTTTAGGGACCTCCTCTCCAGTCGCCATCTTGTCTTCTCTCCTGAATTCATTTATTAATGCTAATAGTTTTTTTGTGGAATCTTTAGAGTTTTCTATACTTATTAGGCCATCTGCAAATAGTGACAACTTTACTTCCTTTTCAGTTTGGACACTTTTTATTTTTAATTTTTTCTTGTCAGATTGCTGGGACTAGGACTTTCAATACTATGTTGAATGAAAGTGGTGGGAGTGGGTATCCTTGTCTTGTTCCAATCTTAGAGAAAAAAACTTGCAGCTTTTGATCATTGAACGTGATGTTGGCTGTGGGTTTGTCATACATTATTGTTATTATGTTAGGTTATGCTTTTTCTATACCCACTTTGTTGAAGGATTTTATCATAAAAGAATAATACAATTTTCAAATGCTTCCCCCCCCCTTTATTTATGGAGATGATTATGTTATTTTTATCTTTAATCTTGTTTTATGGAGTATTACCTTGATTGATTTGTGGATATTGAACTGTCCTTGCATCCCTGAAATTAAATCCCCCTGAATCATGGTGTATAATCTCTCAATCTCTCTCTCTCTCTCATTTTGGACCAGTCAAATTCTTTAACTTTAATAAAATTAAAATGATAAGTGTCAAGTGCTTATTGCATGTAACATACCAGATATTTACTATTTTAAACTTTTCTTAAATAACTGGAAAGAGTTCAGATGTGAAAAATGATAAAGCATAATATAATAAATACCCTTATATCAACCACCCATATTAAGAAAGTAAACATTACCAATATAATTAAAGCCCCATGCACCCCATTCTGAACACATCTCTTACCCTCTCTACCACTGTGAGCCCAATCCTGAATTTGGAATGACTGTTTTCAAGCATTTATTTTATTTTATTTTCTAAAATTATTTTTATTGAAATACAGCTGACATATTAATTTCATCTGTACACCATAGTTTTTCAACATTTATATACCTAAAAAAGTGATCATCATGATATGTCCAGCAACCAACTGACACTATACCATACCATCACAGTATTATTGGCTATATTTTATATGCTCTACATTACATCCCCATGATATTTGTTTTATACCTGGAAATTTCAACCTCTTATTCATCTTCACCTTCCCCCCACTTTTTAATTTTTCAATTACAGTTGACATTCAATATTAATTTCAGTTGTGCAGTGTTTAGATATTTATGTAATTTAAGAAGTGATCCCTCTGATTAGCTTAGTACCTACCTAGCATTATACATAGTTATTATCATATTATTGATGGTGTTTCCTATGCTTTACTTTACATCTTGATGATTATTTTGTAAATACAAATGTGTACTTCTTAATCCCTTCACCTTCCTCACCCTGCTCCCCAACATTCCTCCCATTAATCACCCTGAAAACTCTAATACCCATCTGACACCATACATACTTATTACAATATTATCGACTATTCCTTGTGCTATACCCCGCATCCCCATGACTACTGTGTAACCATGAATTTGTGCTTCTTAATCCTTTGAGCTGCCCTTTCTTTCTTTCTTTCTTTCTTTTTTTTAACTCACTCCCAAATGCCCTCCCATCTGGCAACCATCTCAATGTTCTTTGTATCTATGAGTTTGTATCTGTTTTGTTTATTTTGTTCTTTATTTTTTAATAACAATTTTTTATTTTTCTATTACATTTGACATACAATATTTTATTAGTTTCAGGTGTACAACATGGTGATGAGATATTTATATAATTTACAAAGTTATCATTCCAATACAGCCAAATAAATTCCATTTGACACCATAAATAGTTATTACAATATTATTGGCCATATGCCCTATGCTGTATTTTATGTCCCTGTGACTATTTTGTAACTATGAATTTGTACTTCTAAATTTCTTCCACTTTTTCACCCACTCCTCTAGCCTTCCTTTCATCACCCCAACAAATCTAGTACCCATCTGAAACCATTTATAGCTATTACAATATTATTGACTACAGTCTTTGTGTTATACCCTATATCCCTATAATTATTACTTTGTCACAACCAGTTTGTGTTTCTTAATCCCTTTCTCTTATTTCATTCATTTCGTGAACCCTCCTCCTATTTGGCAACAATCCAAATGTTTTATGTATCTAAATTTGTTTCTGTTTTGTTTGTTTATTTTCTTATTTATACCAACTTTAAGCAAAATCAACTTGCATCTGTCTTTTTCTGTTTGACACTCAGCTCAGTACAAATTTTTTCATGTCTTTTAGAGCTTTCAATTTGTTTAAATTAAAAGTAATTGTTGATAGATATATTGTTATTGTCACTTTATTATTTATAATTTTGCTTTTGCTCTCCCTTCCATCTTAAAGAAGTACCTCTAACATTCCTTGTAATACTGGTTTGGTAGTGATGAACTCTTTAACTTTTTCTTGTCTGGAAAGCTCTTTATACGTCCTTCAATTTTCAATGATAGCATTGCTAGATACATTAATCTTGGTTGTAGATCCTTGGTATTCATTGCATTGAATATTTTCTGATAGTTTCTTCTGGCTTGCAAATTTTCTGTTGAGAAATCATCTGACAGTTTTATGGGTGCTCCCTTATAAGTTACTAGTTGCCTTTCTCTTGCTGCTTTTAGGGTTCTGTTTTTTTTGTCTTGAACTTTTGCTGTTTTAATTGTTATGTGTCTTGCTGTAGGCTCTTTGGGTTCACCTTGTTTGGGGTGCTGTGTGCTTCCTGGGCTTGTATGTCTATTTCCTTTGCCAGGTTAGGAAAATTTTCAGTCATTATTTTTTTCAAATAGGTTTATAATCCCTTGTTCTCTCTCTTCTCCTCTATGATGCAAATCTGTTATGCTTTGTGTTATCCCAGAGAAACCTTAAATATCCTCATTTTTAAATTTTTTTTTCTATTTTCTGTTCTGATGGGGTGTTTTCTGCTACCTTTTCTTCCAAATCAGTGATTCGAGTCTTTGCTTCATCCAGTCTGGTGATTCTTTCTATTCCATTCTTTATTTCAGTTATTGTATTGTTTATTTCTTTTATTTATTTCAGATTCTTTTTATGGTTTCTATGTCCTTCTTTATGCTTGCTATCTCTTTGTTGAAAATTTCACCAATTTCCTTGAACATCCTTATAAAAATCATTTAGAGTTCTGTCTCTGCTAGGTTGTTTACCTCCATCTCATTTAGATTGTTTTCTGGAATTTTCTGCTGTTCGTTCACTTCAGATGTATTTCTTTGTTTCCTCATTTAGGCTGCCTCTCTGTGTTTGATTCTATGTATCAGGGAGATTTGCTCTGACTTCCAGTATTTCTGGTAGCCTTATGTGGTAGGTGCTCTGTGAGGCCCTAGCACAGTTTCCTTGGTCTCCTGTACTGGGTGTTCCTAATAGATTCTTGTTTGGTGGCAGTGCTGTTTGTAGAGCTTCTCAGCAATTTTTTTAGAGCACACTGATACCAATTGTCACCTACCTGGGGCCTGCAGACTCCTCTGATAGTTTTCTAGGAAGGTTGCAATGAACGTAAGGCTGGCTGCTCATCACAGTAAGTGCCTCTGGCATTGGAGGAGTTGGGTGGTGTGGAGTTCCAGTGAGTCAGCAAGGGAAAGTGAGTGGAGCTCACTGGACCAATCATATTCACATTTGGCTGTGTGGAGGTGGGCATAATACAGGAAAGATGGTGCCCACCAGCTGCTTGGGAGGAGGGCCCAGGTGGTGACTTTTTTTTCAGCCCTCACCTCAAAGTCACACACCTCAGCCTGTCCCTGATATGCCTTTAATACCCTTCCCCCCAAGTCACTGTTTCCCTGCCAGAGTATAAGGTAAGTATCCTTGAGTGACTGGGTCTGTGTGCAAACACTTCAAGAGGATGTCTTGGCTTTCTGTAGCCTTCTGTCCCACCTAGATGATCATAAACTGCAATGTTTTTCACAGCCAGAAACATGTCTACTCTTCTCAGCACTAGTACTCTAAACTTGGGAGCCTTTTGTTGGGCTTAGGTCTCTTATTCCTCCCAGGGGAAGCTCTATGGCTGAGGTATTTGAGGTATTTCTTCTGATTCTTGCCTGCTACATGGAGGCTCGGGGATATCCTTTAAGTCTCTGCACTGCTTACCAGTCTCAGTGTGGCCTCTTTGTTTTCTTAGTTATAAAACTTCTGTTTACCTAGATTTCTGATGGTTCCCCAGGTTGATTATTCTATAATTTAGTTGTAATTTTAATGTGTTCATAGGACAAAGTAGGTACAGTGTTTACCTACTCTGCCACTTTTCACTCCGGAAAGGCCTGTTTTGTTCTTTAGTTTACACATATAAGCAAAATCACATTGCATTTCTTTTTCTCCGTCTATCATATTCCACACAGCACAATACACTTCAGGTTCATTATGCTAACATAGATGACAAGAATCCATTCTCTTCTATGGCTGAGGAATATTCCGTAGTATATATGTACCACTTATTTTTTCTCCATTCATTGGTTGATGGACATTTAGTCTACTTTCACATTACAAATACCCAGAAGTGGAATTACTGGATCCTTCTCTATTTTTAGTGATAGCCTTGGTTGTGGTATCTCATGCCCCACATGTGTGCCTCCTTTTCTCTGTCCCATGGACCAAGTGAGGCCTAGAGTGCTCTCCCACCACCCTCTTTCTCTTCCACCCCCAGCGGTAGAGTTCCAACCAGGGACCTGTGTGACCATGTTGCTGCTCTTCTTTTATTTCTCTTTTGTTTAACCCTCTGCCCACCTCTAGGTACCTTAGTGCCACAAGTGGGTTTCTTAGCTGTGATTGTGCATTGTGTAGTGTGTCCTTGGTGCAGATAAAGGTGTTTTCTTAGTTGTAAACTCCAGAGGAGTTTTTCAGATGTTTCTGTCATGCCACCATTTTGTTTTGTCCCCAATTCTGCCTATATTTTAATTAAGTTATTTGTTTTCATACTGTTGAGTTGTATGAATTATTAATATATTTTGGATATTAGCCCTTTATTAGATGCCTCTTTGGTGAATATCTTCTCCCATTCTGAAGGATGTCTTTTCATTTTTTGATGGTTTCTTTTGCTATAAAAAACCGCCCAAAAAACAAAAAAACAAAAAAATTTTAGTCTAATGTAGTCCCATTTGTATGTTTTTTCTGTCATTTTCCTTGCCCGAGGAGCTATATCATTGAAGGTATTGCTAAGGGTAATGTATAAAAGGTTACTTTCTATATTTTCTTCTAGGAGTTTTATGGTTTTAGGGTTTACATTTAAATTTTTAAGCCATTTTGAGTTTATTTTTGTATATGATATAAGAACGTGGTCTAATTTCATTTTGTTGCATTTATCTGTCCTGTTTTTCCAGCACTATTTATTGACTGTCTTTACCACCAATGTAAATTTCTGTTTCCTTTGTCATGGATTAATTGGCCATATAGATATGGATTTATTTCTGGGATCTCTATTCTGTTCCATTGATTGATTTGTCTGTTTTTATGCCAATACCATGCTGTTTTGATGACTGTAACCTCATAGTATAATTTGATATCTGGTAGCGTGATTCCTCTAACTTTGTTCTTTTCTTCTCAGGGTTGCTATAGCTATTCTAGGCCTTATATAGTTCCATATAAATCTTAGGATTAATCGCTCTAGTTTTGCAAAAAATGTCATTGGTATTTTAATAGAAATTGCATTGAATCTATAGATTGCTTTGGGTAGTATGGACATTTTAAGTTTATTAATTATTTTATCCATGAGCAAGGTATGTGTTTTTATTTACTTGTGTCTTCCTTGATTTCTCTCTTTGGTGTCTTATAATTTTCTGAGTACAGGTCTTTTACGTCCTTGTTTAAATTAATTCCTAGGTATTTAATTTTTTTGATGCAACTGTAACTAAAATTACTTTCTTAATTTCTCTTTCTGCTAGTTTGTTATGGGAGCATAAGAATGCAACCAATCTGTGGATATTAATTTTATGTCCTGCTACTCTACTAAATTTATTTATCAATTTCAATAATTGTGGTGTGAAATCTTTGGGGTTTTCTGCAGATAGCATCATGTCACATAAAAAGAATGAGTTTTACTTTCTTTTTTCCTGTTTGGATGCCTTTTATTTGTTTTTCTTGTTTGATTGCTATGGGTAGGAATTCCAGCACTATGTTGAATAAGATAGGCATTGATTTCTTGTTTCTGATCTTAATAGGAATGCTTTTAGCTTTTACCCGTTGAGCATTATGTTAGCTATGGGTTTATCACATATAGCCTTTATTATATTGAGATATGTTCCTTCTATTTCCAATTTCCTGAGAGTTTTTATTATAAATTGCTGCTAGATGTTGTTGAATGCTATTTCTGCATCTATTAAAGTGACCATATAATTTTTATTTTTTAATTTTGTTTATGTGGTGTATCATGTTAATTGACTTATGTGCATTGAACCAACCTTGCATCCCAGGAATAAGTCCCACCTGATCATGGTGTATAATTTCAATTTAATTTAATTTAATTATTGTAAAACTTACTGGGGTTGGTATTGGTTAACAAGAATTACAATAGGTCCCAGGTGTACAATTCTAGTGCATCAGCTATGTGTTGCACTATATGTTCACCATCCAGTGTCAGATCTATTTCCATCACCATATATTTGGGTCCCAATACTTCCTCTCCCATCACCTCCCTCTTGTTTTACCCCTTACACCCTTGCCCCCAAGTAATCACCAAACTACTGACTGTGTGCATGAGATTTTTTTGTTTGTTTTTTCTTTGTTGCTTTCAGTTTTATATTCCACATATGATTGAAGTCATTTGGTTCTTTTTGTCTTCTGATTGGCTTATTTTGCTTAGCATGATAATCTCAAGGACCACCCATTTCATTGCAAATGAAAGTATTTCATCTTTTCTTATAGGTGAGTAATATTCCATTGTATGTGTATACCAAAACTTCTTTATTCAGAAATCTATTGAGAAGCACTTTGGCAGCTTCTAAGTCATGGCCATTTTTTTGTGTCCTCTTCAATTTCTTTTTAAAGTGTCTTATAGTTTTCTGTGTATAAATGTCCTTCACGTCCTCTGTTAACTTTATTCCCAGGTATTTCATTCTTCAGTTTCGATTGCAAAAGGTATTGCTGCTCTCATTTCTTTTTCTGAGGATACATTGTTTGTATATAGGAATGCTGTTAATTTTTATACCTTGATTTTGTATCATGTGGCTTTACTGTATTTGTTTATTCTTTCTGATAGTTTCCTGGTGGAACCTTTACAATTTTGTATATAAAGGATCATATTATCTGTAAATAGTGAGAGTTTGACTTCTTCTCTCCAATTTGTGTACCTTTTATTCATTTCTCTTGTCTGATTGCTTTGGCTAGAACTTCCAGTACCATATTGAATAGCAGTGGTGAGAGGGAGCATCCGTGTCTTGTTCCTGATTTTAGAAGAATGCGCTTTAGCTTTTTCCTATTCAATATGATATTAGCTGAGTGTTTGTCATATATGGCCTTTATTATGCTGAGGTTTTTTCCATCTATACCCATTTATTTCAGTGTTTTGATCATAAATGGATGTTGTATATGTCAAATGTTCTTTCTGCATCAATTGATATGATTATATGGTTTTTATCTTTAATTTTGTTTATGTGGTGTATCACATTGATTGATTTGTGTATATTGAACCATGCTTGTGTTCATAGGATTAATCCCAGCTTATTATGATGTATGATCTTTTTGATGCATTATTGTATTTTGTTTGCTAATATTTTGTATAGAATTTTTGTATCTGTGTGCATTAGCGATATCATTATATAGTTTTCTTTATTTTTGTTGTTGTTTTTACCAGGCTTTGGTATTAGGGTAATGCTAGCCAGGTATAATGAGTTGGGAAGTATTGTCTCATCTTAAATTGTTTGGAAGAATCTAAGAAAGATAGGCATTAATTCTTCTTTGAATGATCAGCAAAATTTGTTGGTGAGACACTCTGATCTGGGGTTTTTGCATTTGGGGAGGTTTTGGATGATTGTTTCAATTTCTTTACTATTGATTGGTCTATTTAGATCAGTAGTTCTCAACCTTCCTAATGCCATGACCCTTTAATACAGTTCCTCATGTTGTGGTGACCCCCAACCATAAAATTATTTTTGTTGCTACTTCATAACTGTAATTTTGCTACTGTTATGAATCGTAATGTAAATATCTGATATGCAAGATATATTTTCATTCTTACAAGTTGAACATAATTAACGCATTGCAATTAATCACAAAAGCAGTATGTAATTATATATTGTAAAATATTTATTTCTAATTACAAATAAATGAAATTTTATCTTGAAAAATGGTGTAGCTCTTTTTAACAGAGTAGCTGCTTTCAACACAGCAGCTACTTTCTACACAGTAGCTACTCTCTACATATGTGTGACTGGTCTGCATAAGTATATTATGGCACCAACCCTGTCACATACACCTGTATTTGTACAGGGTGTATGTGATGGGGTTCAGGCGATGATGTCATTACGCTGGGTACTCGTATGTGGGCGTATCTGCATGTGGGCAGACCCGCCTGGATACAGATAGAGGAGTGGTGTCTTGGTTCTAAGACCATTGGAAATATGTGTTTTCTGATGGTCTTAGGTGACCCCTATAGAAGGGTCGTTCGACCCCCAAAGGGGTTGCCACCCATAGGTTGAGAACTGCTGATTTGGATTATGTTGTTCTACTTGGTTCAGTCTCAGTAAACTATATGTTTCTAGAAACTTATCCATTTCTTCTAGGTTATTATATTTACTGGCATAAAGCCCTTCATCATATTTACTTATGATCCTTTGAGTTTCTGTGATATCAGTCGTAACAGTCCCCTTTCATTCTAATTTTAGATATTCGTGGGGTTTTTTGTCTTTTGGATACTCTAGCAAGAGGGTTGTCAATTTTGTTTATTTTTTCAAAGAACCAGTTCTTCGTTGCATTAATTTTTTCCTATTATCTTTCTGTTCTTGATTTTGTTTAACTCTTCTCTAATTTTTATTATTTTTTTCATCTGCTGACTTTGAGTTTTTATTGTTTTTTTATCTACTTCCTTAAGATAAGATATTAGGATGTTTACTTTTGATTTTTCTTGTTTCTTAAGATAGACCCATAATCATACTAATATCTCTCTTATTACTGCTTTTGCTGCATCCCAATAATTTTGATACATTTTATTGTCGTTAGTTTTTGTGTATCATTTTATCTCTTCTTTTATTTGTTCTTTGATCTAGTCATTTTTAAATAAGATGTTGTTTAACCTTCATGTATATGTGATTTTTTCTGTTTTCTCTTTGCAGTTGATCGCCAATTTCAAAGATTTGTGGTCTGAGAACAGACTTGGTATGATTTCAATCTTCTTGAATTTTCTGAGGGTAGTTTTGTGTCCCAGCATATGGCCTATCCTTGAGAATGTTCTACGTGCAATAGAAAAGAAGGTATAGTCTGTTTTGGGGTTTTATTTTTTTCCAGATAAAGTGTCCTGTAAATGTCAATTATGTCAAATGAGTGTAATGTGTCATTTAAAGCTGATAGTGCCTTATTTAGTTTCTGTTTGGATGATCTGTCCATGGCTGTTAAGGGAGTGTTTGGTCACCTACAATGATTCTGTTTTGTTTTTTTTTTTTTAGTTTCTCCTTTCAGATCTGTTAGTAGTTGCTTTGTATATTTTGGTGCTTTTTTATTAGAGGCATATATATATTAATTAGTGTCAAGTCATCTTGTTGTATTTTTCCTTTTATCATTATAAAATGTCCATCAATATCTCTTGTTATCTTTTTTAACATGAAGTTTGTTTAATCAAATATCAGTATGGCAACTCCTGTTCTTCTCTGGATATCATTTGCTTGGAGCATTGTTTTTCAACCTTTCACTCTGAGTCTGTGTTTGTTCTTATGGCTGAGGTGTGTCTCTTTGAGACAGCATATGGATGGGTTTTCTTTTTTAATCTAGTCTGCTATTTTGTGTCTTTTTATTGTTGAGTTAAGTCCACTTACATTTAGAGTGATGAGTGTTATAGAAAGATTTCCTATGGCCATTACTCTTTGTTTTTTTATTTTTTATTTTTATTTTTTGTTGTCCCAACTCTATTCCATTTATTCTGATGTTTTGTTTCAGGTCAAAGAAGGAAGGGGTGGGAGAAGATGGGGGGAAGCTCAATATAAGATGATGGAAAGCGAAGTCACATTAAGTGGTGAACTTATTATACATCAAGTTGACAATGCACTGTAGAATTGTATACCTGAAACCTATGTAATCCTTGCTAACAGATGTCACCCCAATAAGTCTAACAATAAAAATGAATTATTAAAATTATAAAGAAAAATTAAAAAAAATAGAAATATAACTGATGCACACATATGGTAGCTCATTCAAAGGGATTTTAATATTATGGTAACTTTATGTAAGAAAAAACATTTTAATAGGTAATTGACTATTAAGATAAGTTTTTATAAAAAAAACTTACCGGTGATTTTATAATTAAAAGAATAAATACATTGGAATTTTCATTGTATTCATCTATTTAACTAAAAATGTTCTTAAACTGAATCTAGATAACATGAGGTATGCTAAAATAAAATTCTCAGGAAGATTACTAACTTAGTGTTCCATCAAGATATTATTCAAATGCACATCTCTTCAAATCATTAAGTTAGACTCCTTTTGTATTTCATACTTCTGTAAGCAAGACCATAAGTGGACTAGATAGGTATTCAAAATGTCATAGTTAAGTCACGTATACTTTGGTGATCACTTAGCCTAACAGTTTGGATAGATTAAATTCCTCAATATATTATACACTGTACCTTTAAAGGAAGAGATAACCAATAATTATTATATTAAAACTTAATATTCTGTATCTAAAGTGTTATATGTACTGCCATATTTCTGTATCAAAGTAAATGTCAATAATTTTTCTTTAAAACAAACAAACAAAAAAACACAAAGAGCTCCTTCAGCATTTCATTAAATGCCAACTTCATGTTGGAAAATTCCATCAGCTTCTGTATGTCTAAGAAGGTCTTTATTCCTTCTTCATATCTGAAGGATAATTTTGCTGAATTATTTATTCTTGGTTGAAATTTCTTTTAATATTTTGAATATTTGATTGCACTCCCTCCTGGCTTGTAGTGTTTCTGCTGAGAATTCTGATGATGGCCTGATGCATTTTCCTTTACAGTTTATAGTTTTTTTTCCCTTGGGTGCTTTGAGAATTGTCTCTTTGTTTTTGGTTTTTGACATCTTCAGTATTGTGTGTCTTGGAGAAGATCCAGTATGGTCCAGGTAGTGAGGGGACCTATTTTCTTTTTGAATTTGGGGCTCCAGATCTTTCCAGAGGTTTGGAAATTTCTCTTCTACTATTTGATTTAGTATGCTTTCTGTAGAGTTTTCTCTGCTCCTTCTTCTAAGCCTATTATTCTAATATTGCCTTTTTCTAATGGAGTCAGATAGTTCTTGTAGATTTTTTCAGTCCTTTTGACTCTAAAGTTGCTATCTTCTTTCTGTGTTGTTTCTATGTTCCAATTTTCAATATAACTAATTCTTTTCTCCATCTGGTTGGCCCTGTTTCTTATGGCAGTTATTTCATTTCTCCCTTTTATTGCATTAGTTATTGCTCAAATTTTCATCTGAGAGATTCACGCATTGCAAGAAAATATCTTGCAACGCATGTATCTCTCAACTGTCATTGTGCCACTCAGGGTTTCCCATGCTGGATTCCACATAACTGTTAAGTTGTATTTTTCAGGAAAGGTTTTAGGTATCCCCTGTCTTGTTGCCATCTTGTTGAACCTCTCAGTTGGTTCTTACTGACTGATGCAGTCAGGTCATGCTTGGGTCAGGGGCATGGGGAACTGCTGTGTCCTCAGAGATGGGCAATCTCCACTCCAGCACAACCACTGTGATGTTTTCTCAGCTGAGAGGGAAAGTTTCTGTACGTCAATGAATGTGGTGCTGGACTCAGGACCTCTGATTCTAGACTCCTGCCTCTTCATGCTCTCTGCCCTCTCCCTACTCTTCCTAATCAGCTGAAGCCAAAACTGGCACTGGTGACAGCTTATATGATTTTATTTGAACTTACTGCTGAATTTTATTTGCTATTATTTTGTTGAGAATTTTTGCATCTACTTTCATTAGGAATATTGGCCTATAATTTTCTGGTTTTTTTGTAGTATCTTTGTCTGGTTTTGGAATCAGGGTAATGGTGGCCTCATAAAATAAGTTTGAAAGCTGGCCCTCTTTTTGTATTTTGTGGAATAATTTGAGAAGAATGGGTGTCTATTCTTTTTTGAATGTTCACAAAAACACCTGTGAAGCCATTTCGTTCAGTACTTTTGCTTGTTGGAAATTTGTTGATTACTGATTTGATATAATTGTTTGTAATTGGTATGTCCAGATTTTCTGTTTCTTCTTGATTTAACCTTGGAAATTTGTATGTTTCTAGGAATCTATCCATTTCTTCCAGATTGTCTAGTACATTGATGTATAGTTGCTAGTAGTATTTTCTTTTAATTTTTTTGTACTTTTAGGGTGACTGTTGTCATTTTTTTTTATTCATTTCTAATTTTATTTATTTGGGTATTCTCTCTCCTTTTTCTTGGGGAGTCTGGTTAAAAGTTTAACAATTTTATTTATCATTTCGAATAACAAACTCTTAGTTTCACTGATCTATTGCTTTGTCTTTTTTAGTCTCGGTTTTGTTTATTTCCATTCTGATTTTTGTTATTTCTTGTCTTGTACTTTGGGCTTTGTTTGCTCTTTGTTTCCTAGTTTTCTTAGGTGTAACTTTAAATTGTTTATTTGAGACATTTCTTGTTTTTATAGGTAGGCCTGCATTGTTATGAATTTTTTTCCTAGGTTTGCTTTTGCTGTGTTTCATAGATTTTGAGTAGTTGTGTTTATATTCTTGTTTTCTCAAGGTACCTTTTGATTTCTTTCTTAATCTCATTGTTGATTCATTTATTGTTTAGTAGCATATTATTTAGCCTCCATGTGTTTGTGTGTTTTTGTGTTTTCTTCTTGTAATTGATTTCTAGTTTCATACTGTTGTGGTCAGAGAAGGTGCTTGATATGATTTCAATTTTGTTAAATTTATTGAGGCATTTTTTTGTGGCCTAACATGTTGTCTATCTTGGATAATGTTTCATGTGCATTTGAAAAGAATGTATATTCTGCTGCGTTGGGATGAAATGCCCTAAAGATATAAATTAAATCTACCTGGTCTTGCGTGCCATTTAAGGCCACTATATCCATGTTGATTTCCTGTCTGCAAGATCTGTCCATTGGTGCCAGTAAAGTGTTAAAATCCCCTACTATGATTGTGTTACTCTATGTCTACCTTTATGTCAGTCAATATTTGCCTTATGTATTTAGGTGCTGTTATGTTGAGTACACAAATGTTTCCTGGGGTGATTTCCTTTTGTTGCTTTTATAATTATGCAATGTCTTTTTTGTCTCTGTATAGTCTTTGTTTTAAAGTTTATTTTGTTTGATATAAGTAGTGCTACTTCAGCTTTTTCTCATTTCCATTTGCGTGGAATATAGTTTCCATTCCTTTATTTTCAGTCTATGCTTGTCTTTACTTCTGAGGTGATTATCTTGTAGACAGCATATTCCTGGGTCTAATTTTTTTGATCCATTCAGCTACCTTATGCTTTTTGATTGGAGCATTTAGTCTATTTAGATTTAAAGTGATTATTGATAAGTACATATTCATCACCATGCAATTATTCATGTTTTTTATCTTCATTCATTTGCTTTTTCTTTTTCTTCCACTTAAAAAAATTCTGTTAACATTTTTTGTAATACTGGCCTGGTAGTACTGAATTCCTTTAGTTTTTTGCTTATCTGGGAATCTATCCATTTCTTCCAGATTGTCTAGTATGTTGATGTATAAATTGCTAGTAGTGAATTCCTTTAGATTTTTCTTATTTGGAAAGTTTTTTTTTTTAATTTCTTCTTCAATTTTAAATGACAGCTTTGCTGGGTAGTGTAGTATTAGTTACAGGTACTTGTTATTCATTAATTTAAATATTTCCTGCTACTCTCTTCTGGCCTGCAAAATTTCTATTGAGAAATACTGATAGTCTTATGGGAACTCCCTTATAAGTATTAAATTGTCTTTCTCTTGCTGCTTTTAGGATTCTCTCTTTGTCTTCAATTGTTGCCATTTTAGTGTCTTGGTGTGGCCTTTTTCAGTTCATCTTGATTGGGACTCTCTGCACATCCTGGGCTTGTGTGCCTATTTTCTTTGCCAGGTTAGAAAAATTTTCAGTCATTATTTCTTCAAATAATTTCTCTATCTCTTGCTCCCTATCTTCTCCATCTAGTACCACTATTACCTGAATGCTGTTATGTTTGATGTTGTCCCAGAGACCTCTCAGGCTACACCCTTTAAAAAAATTTTTTTTTCTTTTTGCTCTTACAATTGGGTATTTTCTTCTACCCTGTCTTCCAGATCACTAATTTGATTTTCTGCCTCATCAAACTCGCTGTTGATTTTTTTAGTGTAGTCTTTATTTCAGTTATTGTATTATTTATTTCTAATTGTTTTTTCTTATGGTTTCTATGTCCTTCTTTATCATTGCTATCCTTTGTTGAAGTTTTCACTAAGTTCCTGAAGCATCCTTATAACCTGCATATTTTAAACTCTTGCTCTTGTAGGTTGATTGCCTCCATTTTATTTAGTTCTGTTTTTTAAAGTTTCTCTTGTTCCTTTATTTGGGACATGTTTCTCTACTTCCTCATTGTGGCCTCCTCTCTGTGTTTGCTTCTATGTAGTAGCTATATCTCTTATGTCTCTAAGTCATTGCTTGGTGGCCTATGTAGTGTATATCCTGTGCAGTCAATGGTGCAATCTTTGTGGTCTCCTGTGTGTGTAATCTATGAGTGTTCCCAAGTGTGCTCAGTTGTAGTTGATTGATATGCCACTTGCAGCACACCATCAGCTGCCAAGGAGGTGTAGCAGAGCAGCACAGAAACTTTCCTGGATAGCCAAAGCCAACTGTTTCTGCTGATTTCTGCAAGAAAGTCTTCCTCATTAATAGGGCTTGGTGGATCACTCAGTGTTTCTATATTGGCATGGCAAACATGTAAGGGGTCTGTGCTCACTTTGAAAAAAAAAAAAAACAAGCACACAAACAAACAAATACACAAAACGAATTCCCTGAGAGCTTCACAATGTGCCACTCACAGCACATTGTTAGCTGCCCTGGAGGTGTGTGTGGGGTGGCAAATTATCATCAAAATTTCCCCAGGCAGCCTCAGATAGATGTTTCTGCAAAAGTCCCCAATAAAAGTCTTCCCCCGCTAATAAGGTGGTATTAATCACTCAGCAGCTTAGAGTTCCTTCATGTGGACAGTGTAACATTTCAGGTTTTCTGTGCACACTTTGATAAAAAAAAGAAAAAAAACAATAAAATAAAAAATAAAAAAAATAAAAAGTAAAATAAAAATTAAAAACAATTAAAACAAATTAAAAATTAAAAATGTAAAATATTAAAAATTTTAAAATAAATTTTAAAAACCATTAAAAATTTAAAAGTCACAAAAGTTTAAAAAATAAAAGAAATGAAAAGAAAAAGATAAAATGAAAATGAAAGTAAAATTTTGTGTAGGCCCCATGGTAGAAGAGAAAAAAAGTAGAATTAAAAAGAAAAGAAAGAAAAATAATATTTTTATGTAAGCTCTGGGTGGTCTTTTGCTTGCAGCACACTTTTAGTTGCTCTGAAAGAGCACCAGAGTTACACCAAAATCTCTCCAGGGAGTCACAGACAGCTTCTTTTGCAAAGGTTGGCAAGAATTTCTCACATTTGCAGGACAGGGAAGATCGCTCAGCCTCCCAGTGTTCCTTTGGATGTACAGGGCAAATCTTCAGTGTGCTAGAGCATACACTGAAAGAGGAAGAAAAAAAGGTAGAGAAAATAATGATAAGATTAATAAAAAATAAAATAAAATAATCAAATACGAATAATCAAAATGGAAAAAGAGTAATAATAAAAATTACAGAAAAGAAAAAAAGGCAAAATTAAAAAAAATAAGTAATTCTTTGAGAGCCCAGCAGTTTTGCATCATATCTCACTTTTAGCTGCCCAGGGGAGTGGCAGAGCAGCGCTGAAATCTTCTCTGGGAGCTGTAGACAGCCTTTTCTGCATAGGATTGGAAAAACTAAAAGAAAGAAAACCTTCCCCTGCTAGTAAGATGGGGCCAATTTCTCTGCCACCTGGAGTTCTTCTGAGGAACGGGCAAGGAAAAGCTCCAGGTGACAGGGGCAAAACTCCAGAGTGCTTGGGCTGTTTTGGGGAAAGTTTTATCAGAGTTCTCTGGTCTTTCCCTGCTGGCCCGAAGCCTCACTTCACTGTAGTTTTATTTTTGTTTCCTCCTCTGTAGGTGTTGCTGAGTAGGGCATGGCTGTTGCATGCCACTGAGTTCTTCACTGATCTCAATGGGTGCTGCTCTGTTAAAAGCCTATAAGATCAGCCTCCACAGCTTGTAAGATGGGGCTGGGGGCTTGGCAGCCTGGAGCACCCTAGGGTATGTAGTTATAGCTATGTGGGAAGGGGTGCCAGTGCATAACCAAGGTGGTGTGCATGCGCAGATTTTATTAGACCAGTGCAGTTTCAGAATTAGCCCTTTTGGTGCCAGTTTAACCTAGAAAAATGTGATGGGCGACATGTGAGGCAAACTTCACTAGGGAGCAATGGGTCCCTCCAGGCTTTACCCTGAAATCCCACAGTTCAACCTTTCCCTTTATGTCCCTAGTGTCTCTAGAGATGCAGTCCCTCCACTGAACAACAGGTTGACTGTGGCAAGTTGTAGGGCTTGTCCGCATACCCCACAGGAAAGCATCAGGATTTCCATCTGACTTCTGTCCCACTGATAGACATAAGACAGAATTGTAGCTGATTTTTGCTGCCAGATATAATGGAAACTTTTCTTCCCTGCACAGGGATCCCAGTCTGGGGAGTTCAGTGTGGAGCTATCACCTCTCACTCTTCTGTGGAAACCTTTGACAGTGAGGTGTCCCTCCTGGAGTTTAGGATCAGCCCTTTTGCATCTCTATTCTTCCTTCCAATCTCAACTGGGATTCTTTAGAGATTACTTTAGGGACTGTTAAGTCAGTCCACCAGTGTTTCCCAAGGTTGACAGTTTCATTATCTCTCTGCAACCTTAATGTGAGCCAGGAAAGCTGTAGACACAGTGTCCACCTAATTTGTCATCTTCCCTGCACCCTCTTAAGTTGATTTCTTTATCTTTAATTTTTGTCATTTAAGTTATGATTATGTCTTAGTGTCCTTTTTTGAGTTCTTCTAGGACTTTCTGTGTTTCTTGGTCTTGTATGTCTGTTTCCTTTACCAAGTCAGGGAAGTTTTTAGCCATTATTTCTTCAAAAAGATTTTGTTTTCTTTTTTCTTTTCTCTCTCTCTTCTCTTTCTGGGACATACTGGGATGGCCTTGGCCAGCTGGTTAAAGCACAAGGACTGTGCTCTTGCCTGTGTGATCAAGGTGGAAGCAGAACGCAACAAATGTCAATCTCTGGTGCCTCTGACACACGAGAGAATTCTCATAGTTCCTCTCCCATTCAGCAGATGCTCTAGTATTAGTAAATGGATTTTCTTCTCCTATAAGTCTAGGCACCTTTTAAATCACTGCCTTTTTCACTGTACACCAGAGCAAGTGAGTCTATACAAAGGGTGCCTCAGTGATCTCCACTAATGGAGGTCAGTGGATTGGCGGGTCCCCAAGATATAGAATTTTCATCTCTTCTACCTGTGTCTGTGTAGTCTCTGTCTCATTTGTTTTGCAGAAGTTGTTCCGTCAGCCCTCAGTTCTTTTTCAAGGAAAGTTGTTCTGTCTGTAGGTAGAGATTCAGTGTATTCTAGATTTGATGTGTCATGGGAAGGTGCATTTAGGGTCTTCTTATGGTGCCACCTAGGACACCTTTTTTTAAATTATGAAATATTGTTTAATAACATCTCCTGTTGCCAAATAAAGCTCTTCCCTCACAAAATTATGAAACCTATAAAAAGTTTTAATTTATATTGCATCTTCTCAAGAAAGGATTCCACACTCAAAATAAAATGTTCATTGTCCATCAAGTGTAGGATCTCTCATGATCCAAATATCAGTCTAGGACTTTCTTCTCTTTCACCTCTGAACTCCTTAGTGGCAATTACTCCAACTTATATTTCTGGGTCCTTAAGATTGTCCTAACCATTAATCTGGGAGATGGGTGTTCCTAATGGGAATTTGGCAGAGGAGTTTGTTCAGGAGAGACTCAGGGAATAAACGAGCTGCATGCTAGACTGACTCATTCAGATTATAGATACAATCAAAGCTCTTTTTGTTTTGTACTTAGACTTCTCCTTATCTGACCTGATTTTACTGTATTAAGGTTGACTTTGTATATTATTACCTCTGCAATATTCTCCTTGTACCCTTAACTATTCCAAGTTATTTTTAGCCATACCTTTTTAAAATCTGCATAGTTAACTTGAGTCATTAGTATTATCACAATCCACTTATGCCACTTAACACAAAATATTAAGACTGTTTATTTACTGTATTGGGACTGATTGATTAGACAGTGTTCTTCAGAGAAGCAGAACCAATATTATATGTATGTATGTATGTGTGTGTGTGTGTGTGTGTGTGTGTGTGTGTGTGTATTTGTATACACATATATTGGTACACACATATATTTGTACCTAGATATATAGGCATACATCCTTCATATGTGTATGTAGATTTATTCTGGGGATTTGACTCATGTAATTATCAAGGCTAAGAAGTTCTAAGATAATCCATCTGTAAGTTGGAGATCCAGAAATGTAATTGTATAATTCAGTCTAAGTCCAAAAGCTTGAGAAAGAGTGTAGCCAATGGGTTAAGTCCTAGTACAAGGACAGCGGAAGACCTATATCCAAGCTCAAGCAGGCAGGCAGGCAGGAAGCAAATGGGTGAATTCTTTCTTCCTCTGACTTTTTGTTCTATTCAAGCCTTCAAAGAATTGAACAAAGCCCATTCACACTGGTAAGGAAAACCTACTTTACTGTGGCCCCAGATTGGAATACTAATCTGGTGTGGAAACAACACAGTCACAAACATACCCTGAAGTAATATTTAATGTGGGCACACCATGAGTCAAATTGGCACATAAAATTAACCATCACAATTATTTTCCTGTTATATTTTTATTATGTTTCAACATAAAGAATACCAAATTTCTGTAAATTTAGGGAAGTGTTTTATTTGGGCCTTACTGAGGACTATTGCTCAGGAATACAAATTCAAGAGCTTTAAAAGAATGCTCCAACCTTGGAAAAAGTTAGGAGTGCTTATATGGGCAGAAAAAATAAGCAAAATATAAACCTGGTGCATCAGAAGTTTCAATTGGAGTATATACATTTCAATAATTAGCAGTCTTACATCAAATGGGAAGAATATATTTAAAAAGATACTTTGGGGCCTGGAAATAATTAAATTGCTTTGAAGCTCTTTGTAGTTTCTGTAATTGTTGAACTTTAGTTTCAAAACTCTGTGGGATGTATATGTAACTAGATTCCATGGTTTGCCTTAGGAGGAATTTAGGGACACTCATTATTTTTCCCTGGTTACTGATTTAGTCAGAGGAGCTTAAACACCCTTTCTTTTCCCTCACATGTTAGGATAATAAAGATTATATGTTAAATATTGTTAGATGACATTACCTAACAAGTAACAATTTATGCAGGTTTTTCTTTCCAGCCCATTTAGGAAAAGTGTCATATTGGCCTTATTGAATTCAGGTTTTGAAAGTCAGCATTATTGTGTGACCACTCGGTAATTTCAGATTTGGTTAGATATTCTCTCTCAGATGACCTAATTGGACACAAAATGGTCAAATTCTTAGTTTAGCTGGTGGATACAGGAAAGAAGAGAGCTGCCATTATGGCTGCCTCAAGTGAGCTTCACTGTGGTAAAGGCGGTAATTTACCTCCTTTTCATGGTATGTCATTTGTAAGAGAACAAGAAGAGGTGAACATGTGTGAAATTACACTGCTTAGGTAAGCCTAGTTGTCCAAAGGATGAATTACTTCGAAGAACTGTGAGAACAGCTTCTGAAAACAGAATCAAGACAGGATTAAGAATGTAGTCATTGGCCTATCTAACCCACACCCATCTGGCCCTGTCATTTCCAGGGGCTCTATGTGGAAGCCCTTCTTTGATCCATAGATTTTTGTCTTTCTTATTCATCATCCAAGAATTTAACCTTCATTTTCACTAAGCCTTTGAGGAGGAGGGGCCCGCGTCTGGTGAGTGAATCCTGACCATTTTCTGTGCCTGGCCTGCTTTCTTGACTCTTGAAGGAATTATAGGTTGGGAGAGTTCAGATGAAAAACCTATTTTTGCTTGGGTGAGTTTAATTTGTGTTTTGGAAGGTGTTCTAAAGGCAGGTAGTCTGCAGGCTTCCTGCTGAGTGTGCTGACTGAAGGGCAGTCTTAAAGAGGTAAAGTCTTAGAAGAAGGTGGGTTATGGTAAAAGTCTTTGTTTCATAGAGGGATCTTTTCTCCAGGCTAAATCTATACACATATCCTTCCCATTGTATAATTTCAAATTACACAGAAGAGCCAGAATCCTGGATATTTTAGAGTTAGAAAGTCCCTTCCCCCAACAACAGGAACAAAATCAGAGGGATCTTTGAATCCTAATAGCTTAATGTTTATCTGTATAACAATGTAGTATTTTTGCATGACTCTGCAGATACATTCTCATCACTTTGGCCTGTCTATGCTTAGGAGCCTTGATCCTATGACAGCAAACTATGAAGCATTTATCTATTCACTGGTTCAGACACAGGGATTTGCTGCACTTCCTTAAAAATCATAAATCTTGTTCATCTCCTTGGGTCTCCCAGAAGCAGAGTTCATTTGAGAGATCAGGAGCAGAAAGAGCACATAGGAAGAATTTTCAGGAGTAACATCTGTTCTAATTTCTATTAAACAAAATGACACACTGGGAAATGAACTTATAATGCAACAAGTTGACAATGTATTGTAGAATTGGACACCTGGAACCGATGTAATACTTGCTAACCAATGTCACTCCAATGAGTCTAACAATAAAATTTTTAAAAAAGAGTTATTTGATTGGTGTTAATATAAATAAATATCAGAAGTATGAAAACAAGATCCTGAGACCATGAGAGAAGAAAGTTAGAGTTGGGGCACCTCTGTGTTCACCCACTTCTTGTAGAAGGTACAGCTGCACCCACCTTACCCAGACACATGGAAGACACAAGTGAAATGATATTTTCCACCCTGATTTCCTTTCATCTTACCAAAGTTTGCTTTATTAAGTTAACTTTGGAGACTATCACCTCTGCTACATAGTCCTTCTCACCCTCTCAGCCATCACCAGTGTTAGACACCGGTCTTCTGAATATATATAGTACATCTCAGTCAGGCCAATTATCACTGGGTTTTAGAATTGATTAGTTACTTCTCTGCTTCAGATTTTTTTTTTTGCTAGTATGATAGGGAGTTTATATTAAAAAGTGTTAGATGACTGCCTGGCAAATAAAATAATACAATTTTTTTTCCTCACTAGGAAAAGTGGCTTTCCCATATAATATCAGGAATTTGTGTTTTCATCATGCATAGAGAAACAGCTTTACTCCAGTCACAAAAGAAGTTCTGTCTATGTCATTCAATTTTAGATTTCTACATAGTTAGTGTCTTTTTTGCTTGTTTTTAGCTGTCAACTCTGGGACCTTTGAGTTTGTATTCTTATGAACTTACATGTTAGAGGACCAATATATAAGATGCAATCACCTGGCTGCAAACTGACCTGGGAGTTGTATCAAGCAGGCACCACTCATGTTCCCTTATCTATTTCCTTGCTTGTTGTTGAGGTCACTGCTTATGTAGTGGTAGGGTCATCCTTCCAGTGTGAAGACTCAAGCTCTCTGCACTTTCCTCTCCTGTGTCCTGTGACAGCAGCTGCTTTGACCTTAGCTCCTGATAGCTGTACTGTGAGAATAGGCAGGATGCATGCTCTTCTCCTCCCTCCTCTGTAGACTCTGGATGTGTCACAGGATTGGTTGGATCCTGAATAAGATAATAAATAATGGGAGGCCCCATGCCCATGTTAGGAAGACAGCTTGAGTCATAAACAGGGGTAGACATTATTTAATATCTACCCCTGATATAATGTCTACCACTGATCTGGGCCATAGCCTCTACAGCCAGAGAGTAACTGCCTTTGGCCTCTGGGCTATTTTCAGTATCTGGACCATTAGCTGGATTACACTTCCTGTTCTTCTTCAGCCTCATTCCTTATCAGGTTCACTTCATGTATGATGAACATGGCACCAGTAGACAGTGTTAGTAGATCCAAATTTATCTTTATGCAGCCCTTAAGTTTTTCCTGCCTTAGCACAGAGCAAAGGGAAAGATGACCAATTATGTCACACTGGAGATTTTTCTTTTACCATCAAAATTTGGCAACAATCAAGACATTAATATCTACTGTGATTTTTCTTATTTGCTTCATAGCTCCATTTATCTAGTGTTCCTGATAAAACTTTTCAGACTAGACTATGGCCACAGGGCCATGTTGAGTCCAGGTGCTACCACTCTTGTGATATCCTCTTTGACTGACAACAACATTATTTCCAATTTGGATGGTCATTCCTACCCATGCATTCTGATAAAATAAAACTGCCAGGGTCACTTAACTTAGCTAAGGATACAGGGCAGTACACACAGCATGCCAGCATGGTTGCCTTGAATGAGTTTTCAGTGATAGAATTCACTTTATCCCTGTTACCTTAGTCTTTTAAGAACTTGGACTAAGTGGATGAGTGTGAAACCATCATAGTTTAGGTAAACGTAATGATTACAAAGACTAATACTTATGAAAGCCCATGAGCACAGCTTTCATGGACGCAAAAGAGTAACCAAATAAGTTATGTGTATTTGGTTATAAGAGTCACAATTCCCTTGAAAAATTAGGTCTGTGCTTACTAAATGTGGTTTAAGGTCTGTACAAAGTCTTCCTAGTCAAACACACTTTACACAGGAGGCCGTTTTTATTAATATTACCAATAACGTGGCCTTGCAAAGCAGCTGGCCTTTCACTTTATTGTATCCCCATAGGTTTCCCAGAAAACAACTTAGGGGAAGATTAGGTTAATATTTTATAGGAAAAAAAAGCCCAGGCCTAAGATTGACCCTTTTCCTCCAGAAAACAAAAACAAAACAAAACAAAAAATAGCTTACTAGGAGAAGAGTAAGACAATATTACCTTTATAGGAAGAAAGAGCCTAGGCCTGATGTTGACTCAGGTGTCCCAGGTATCTAAACTAACTGCTAATCTTTTGCTTTTACTTCACCTTACATCTCATTCTCATCCCCTGCTCTCCATCTTCATCATCCCCTTGTCCTGAAAGCTATCATCTTCTCTCCCTTGGACATCTGTGCATGCATCCTACTGATCTTCCCAATTCCACACTGAATCCATCTAACATTCCACAGATCAGGTGCAGAGATAAGTATGTCCTCCCTCTTCTCTCAGGAGAAAACAGATAATTTCTTCTGAACACCAAAAACACTAACATTTTCAAACTCAGGCATGTTGAGTTTTACCTAATACATTTTATCCTCTCTCTCAGGTCATGTTTTCTTCATCTTCTACTGCTTTCAGTCCATCCCTCATGTTTTCAAGTTGGAATTCTTATTTGCTTCTATTATTTGATTTCCCAACATGGGCCCCACTCAAATAGCACTTGTCTTTTTCACATCTGCTGTATTATACACATATGATGATTACTTAATTTAATATTACTTTTCAGGTGAATGTCATAGTCATAGTGGTTTAAACTTTCTGTTTAGACACACACTTGTGTTTATGCTTATTAGTGGAGTTGCTAGCATGTAATTCATCATAGTGATAATAACTTGAGTGATCTTGCCTAATATTTTGAGGCTTCTTTCTCAAGACTGATATTCATTTCATCTGTGTTTCTATATTTTCAGGTATGTGACTTGTGTGATCCTAAGATGTATTTATACTATCTCCCTCCCCACCATCCACAGATATATACATCTTTTGACTACCATCAACATCCTTTACATATAACCAGGGTGGGGTGAAATCTTATAACTTACAAACACAAGAACTCCCCAGAACCTCCTAGCTGGTCTTGATGTCCTCACTTCCAAAGCCCCCATTTCCATAAGTATTAATTAGATCCATGAAGTTATCTCTTTTTCTCTTTGGTTAACTTGGTGGGATAAGATACAGACCTCTGAAGGGAAAACCTAAACACATTAGGCTTATCCTACACTGTGTATTAAAGATAAATGATCTTTGTAAGTCACTATCAATCTTTATTTTCATATCTGATGAAAAGATTTGTTTTTATTATGTACAGACACCTTGTCACATATCCATTTCTCTTTTTTTTAATATTTTTTTTAATTGTTACACTTACTGGGGTGATATTGGTTAGCAAGAATTACATAGGTTCCAAGTATACCATTCTAAAGTGCATCGTCTATTTGTTGCATTCTCTGTTCACCGCCCAGTGTGAGTTCTCTTTCCATCACCATATGTATTTGGCTCCCCTCCCTCTTCTCCCAGCCCTCTCCCCTTGCCCCCAGATAACCACTAAACTATTCACTGTATCCATGAAGTTTTTTGTTGTTGTTTGCTTGTTTTTTCTTTGTTGCTTTTAGTTTTATATTCCCCATATAAGTGAAGTCATATGGTTCATTTTTTTCTTTCTGGCTTATTATGCTCAGCATGATGATCTGAAGGTCCACCCATTTTGTCTCAAATGGCAGTATTTTACCTTTTCTTATAGCTGAGTAGTATTCCATTGTGTATATGTACCACAGCTTCTTTATCCAGTTATCTCTTGAAAGGCACATTTGTTGTTTTGATGTCTTGGCCACTGTGAACAGTGCTGCAATGAACACTGGGGTATATAAGTCTTTGCAGACTAAGATTTTCAAGTTTTTTGGTTAGTTACCTAAAAGGAGTATTGCTGGGTCATATGGTAACTCCATTCCCAATTTTCTAAGGAGCCTCCACACTATCTTCCATAGTAGTTGTATCAATTTGCATTCCCACCAGCAGTGTGCCAGAGTTCTTTTTCTCTGCAGCCTCTCTAGCACTTGTTATTCCTTGTACTTTTTATAATAATCATTCTAACAAGTATGAAGTGATATCTCATTACAGTTTTGATTGGCATTTCCCTGATAGTTAATGAGGTTGAGCACTTTTTCATATGTTTGTTGGCCATTTGTATTTCTTCATGGAAGAAGTGTCTGTTTAGGTCCTCTGCCCAGTTTTTAATTGGGTTGTTTGTTTATTTGTTGTTGAGTTTTGTTAGTTCTTTATATACTTCAGATATTAGACCTTTATGAGATGCATTGTTTGCAAATATTTTCTCCCATTCAGTTGACTGTCTTTTTGCTTTGTTGATGATTTCTTTTGTTGTGCAGAAGCTTTTTAGTTTGACATAATCCCATTCATTTATTTTTGTTTTTACTTCCCTTGCCTTTGAGGTCAGGTGCATGAAGTCTTCCTTGAGCCCTAGGTCTCTAAGTTTAGTACCAATGATTTCTTCTACATAGTTAATTGTTTTTGGTCTTATATAAAGATCTTTAATCCATTTTGAATTAAATTTAATATATGGTGAGAGTTCACAGCTCACATTCATTCTTTCACATATGTTTTTCTACTTTTCCCAGCACTATGTACTGGAGACTATCTTTCCCCCATTGCATATTTTTTATTCCTTTATGAAAAAAATGATTTGTCCATATATTTATGGATTGATTTCTGGGTTTTCAATTCTGTTCCACTGGTTTGTGTATCTGTTTTTCTGCAAATACCAAGCTATTTTGATTATTGATGCTTTGTAGTATAAATTGAAATTGGAAAGTGTGATACCACCAGCCTTATTATTTTTATGTAGTATTGCTTTGATGATTCGAGGTCCATTGTGGTTCCATACAAATCTGATCATTTAAAAAAAATCCATTTCATGAAAGTATGTTTGTGGGATTTTTATGGGAATTGCATTAAATCTGTGAATTACTTTGAGTAATATGGCCATTTTAACAATGTTAAGTCTTTCTATTCATAAACATGGAATGTTTCCATTTCTTCATGTTCTCTTCAGTTTGTTTCAAAAGTGTCTTACAATTTTCTGTGTATAAGTCCATCACATTCTTTTAAGTTAATTAACAGGTGTTTAATTCTTTTTGTTGCCATAGCAAAATGTATTGACTCTTTTTCTGAAGATTCATTGTTTGTATATAGGAATGCTGTTGATTTTTGTACATTGATTTTGTATCCTGCAACTTTACTGTATTCATTTATTTTTTCTAATAGTTTCCTGGTGGAGTCTTTGGAATTTTCTATATAAAGGATCATGTCATTTGCAAATAGTGACAATTTTACTTCCTTCCGAATTTGGATATGTTTTATTTCTTCCTTTTGCCTGATTGCTTCACTAAACCTTATAGAACTATATTGAATAGCAGTAGTGACAGGGGCATCCCTATCTTATTCCTGATTTTAGGGGAATGGGCTTCAGCTTTTCCCATTCAGTATGATGTTAACTGTGGGTTTGTAATATATGGCCTTTATTATGTTTAGATACTTTCATTCTACATGCATTTTATTCAGTGTTTTTATTGTAAATGGATGTTGTATCTTGTCAGATGCTTTTTCTGCATGAATGGATATGATCAGATGACCTTTATCTTTTATTTTTTTTATGTGGTGTATTACATTGATTTTTTTTATGTTAAACCATCTTTGTGCTTCTGAGATAAATCCCACTTGATCATGGTGTATAATCTTTTTGATTATTTTTGTATTCTATTTATTAATATTTTGTTTAGAATTTTTGTGTCTGTGTTCATCTGCGATATTGGTCTATAGATTTATTTTTCTGTGTTATCTTTACCAGGGTTGGTATTAGGGTAATGTTGGTTTCATAAAATGAGTTAGGAAGCATTGTCTCACATTCAATTTTTTGAAAGCCTCTGAGGAGGATAAGCATTAATTCTTCTTTGAATGCTTGGTAATATTATTTGGTGAGACCACGTGGTCTGGGGCTTTTGCCTCTGGAGAGGTTTTGTATAGTCATTTCAATTTATTTACTATTCATTCATGTATTAGTTTATCCAGTTCTTTTTGTTTCAGCCTAGGTAGACTATAACTTTCTCAGATCTTGTCCATGTCTTCTCAGTTGTTAAATTTAGTGGCATAAAGCCCTTCGTAATATTTTCTTATAATTCTTTGCATTTCTGTGGTATCAGTGGTAATTTTTCCCCTTTCATTTCTAATTTTGGATAATTGTGTCCTTTCCTTTAATCCTTTGGTAAGTCTAGCCAGGAGTTTGTCAATTTTGTTAACTTCCTCAAAGAATGAGCTCTTTGTTGCTTATATTTTTTCTATTGTCACTCTGTTCTTGATTTTGTTTAGCTCTGCTTTAATTTTTATTATTTATTCCGATTAATGACTTTGGGTGTTTCCTGCTCTTCTTTTTCTAGTTTTGTAACATGAGATGTTGGGATGTTTACTTGTGATTTTTCTTTTTTCTGTTATGATATAAATTTTTTTCTCATTACTGCTTTTCCTGTGTCCCAATAATTTTGATATGTTGTATTTTCATTGTCATTAGTTTCTATGGTTTTTTAATCTCTTCTTTTATTTGTTCTTTGATCCAGTCATTTAAAAATAAGATGTTTTTAATCTCCATACATATGAGATTTTTTCTGGTTTCTTTTTTGCAGTTGATCTCCAATTCCAAAGCTTTGTGGTTTGAGAATACACTTGGTATGACTTCAATCTTCTTGAATGTCCTGAGGCTAGTTTTGTGCCCCAGCCTATGTTCTATCCTTGAGAATGTTCCATGTGCACTAGAAAAGAAGGTATAGTATTTTTTTTTTTTGCTGGTTGAAGTGTCCTGTAAGTGTAAATTATGTACAATTGCTGTAATATGTCATTTAGAGCTGATATATCCTTATTTATTTTCTGTTTAGATGATCTGTCCATGGCTGTTAAGGGGGTGTTTAGGTCTCTTCCAATTATTGTGTTTTTGTCAGTTTCTCCTTTCAGATTTGTTAGCAGTTGCTTTGTATATTTTGGTGCTTCCTGATTTAGAACACATATATTAATTAGTATTAAGTTTTCTTGTTGTTGTATTGTCCCTTTTACCATTATTTAATATCTATTTTTTTCTCTTGTTACCTTTTTTAACCTGAAGTTTATTTCATCAGATATCGGTATGGCAACTCATGCTTTTCTCTCGTTACCATTTGCTTGAAGGATTTTTTCCCATCCTTTCACTCTGTCCTTGTGACTGAGGTGTGTCTCTTGGAGACAGCATATGGATGGGTTTTGTTTTGTAATCCAGTCTGCTAATCTGTGTCTTTTTATTGATGAATTCAAGCCATTAATTTTTAGAGTGATGATTGACATGTGAGGATTTCCTATGGCCATTACTTCTTTCTTTTTTTGTTTCTTTTTTGCTGTCCTAACTCTATTCCATTGATTCTGACATTTTGTTTCAGGACGAAGGCGCTCCTTCAGTATTTCTTGAAGTGCCAAACTCATGCTGGCAAATTCTCTCAACTTCTATGTGTCTGAGAAGGTCGATTCTAGGGTGGCATTGCATGATGAGAGAAAAGCAAAATGTGTTTGAACATAGGACAGAAGCCTGAGTGATGGTGGGTTACACAAAGATTTTGGTAGAAAAGGCTTCATGTCATTTTTTTGTTTGGTATAATTAAAAATAAAAAAAAAACAATTGTTGCACAGATAACAGTGAAATTTGTCATGTCATATGAACCAGAGTAAAGTGTTTGAAATTATTATTAGAATTCTGTTTTACAAGATCACCCTGCTTTTCTTGTTTTTCTACCTTTTTTTCCCCCCTTCAATACTTGGTATTGGTTTGTCCTTGATTTCTACATAATCAGTATCATTTTATTCCTATCTTTCTTACTCTGCTCCCTTTTAACATTTCTAATTTAGGCAGGAATCTATGAGCAAGAGAAGCCTCAGAAGTCAGGACAGGTACAAACAGAGGAGTAGCTGTGATGGTTTCAGGAATCCTGCTGAGCATACAGGAGGAGGTGACCTGCCCCATCTGCCTGGAGCCCCTGAAAAAATCCCTTAGCCTAAACTGTGGCCACAGCTTCTGCCAAACCTGAACCACTGCAAACAACAAGAAGTCTGTGATCGACCAAGGAGAGAGCAGCTTCCCAGTGTGCCAAGTTAGCTACCAGCTTGGGAACTCGCAGCCTAATCAGCATGTGGTCAATATAGTGGAGACACTCAGGGAAGTCAAGAGTAGCTCAGGGGAAGGGCAGAAAAGAGATCTCTGTGTGTGCCATGGAGAGAAACTTCTGCTCTTCTGTAAGGAGGATATGAATTTCATTCACTGGCTATGTGAGTAGTCTCAGGAGCATCGTGGTCACTACACATTCCTCATGGAGGAGGTTGCCCAGGAGTACCAGGTAAGAGATCCATATGGAGGAAAGACAGGGCAGGCTGGGAAATCCCAACTTTGCATTTGACTCCAATTGCCTCTTCACCATAGACCAGAATTCTGGGATTGCTTTTGTTCCTATGCTCACTTTTTAATACTGAGGAATATTTTTGTGCTTTCCACCTAATTTCAAAATGAGAGCCTCCAGTACAGACTCTTAACCATGAGTAGGTATTTTGTACCTTGTGCTAATGGTGGAGATTTGGTGCCCAAGCAAATCTGTCATTTTTATTTAACTCTAGCATTAACTGGGGAGCTGGCTGGATTAAAATGTAAATTTGTTCCTTGTTGTAGGATTAGGTTTCTTCTTTTAGGACAAAAAGAATCAGTCTTCTCTTGAAGAGGAGATGGTGATTTTCATTACCTGAGTTTTAAAAAAGACATTTACCACCTCAGGTTTTCTTCCAAGTCGTAGATTCTAATTGCTATTCTCATGGTTTCTGTAAACTCTAGTGTCTTCAGAGTTCAGCTTGATTTCTTCCTCATTATCTTCTACTCTAATACCGAAAAAGTCCACAGCTTGATTCTGTTGTGATTCCTTTCTCACAGGACAAGTTCATGAAAGCACTGGATAGAATGAGGGAAGGGGAGCAGGAAGCTGAGAAGTTGGAAGCTGACATCAAAGAGAAGAGAACTTCCTTGAAGGCAGGAGGAGACAGTTCCTGAGGGAGTTAGAGAGAAATCAGCTCAGGACCTTGGGTGTTAGTCACAATGAGCTCCTTGTTCTTTGACAGTTGATGTATCCACATGTCATTCAATTGGTTCTCTTATCCTTTCTCTGATTGGGTTGGGGGCTCTATTATAAATATGTCACAAATGAACATACATATTTGAAGGTAAGTATTCTCATAGACTGGTGAAGATGGCTTGTGAATTCTGCATTCCATTCCTGTTATGATTTTGAGCCTTTAATTCTTCCAGGGTAAGACAATTAGCAGCGACTCATGGTGCTGCCCTTGGTGTAACATTAGCAGAGCATGGGGGTAGCAGTCGGGAGTAACATAGAGAGGCTGTCCTGGACTGATGCATGAAAACTGTCACATTTTGGCTCAATGTTGGCCTCGATAATGCAGACTTAAAGCCATTATCTTGGAATGTGATGGTGACAAAATAATAAAAAATGTTAGCTGTCCCAAGAATCACTTCCTTGCTTCCAATTCCCTTCCAAGTCAAATACTATTTTTCTGACTCCCAGTCTCTGCCTATAGCCCAAGTCTCTCTCTCTCTCTCTTTCTCATTACTAAAGAATCAAATACAAAATGAGAGACAAATTACCCAGAATGCATTTAAACACCTGGAAGCTATCCTAGACAGTGAGGAGCAGAAGGAGCTGCAAAAGCTGGAGAAGGAGGAAGAAGATATTTTATATAACCTGGCAGAGGCTGAGAATAAGCTGGTCCAGTAGGGCCACTTAATGAGAGATATCACCTCAGATCTGGAGCATAGGTTGCAGTGGTCAACAATGTAGATGCTTCAGGTAAGACTTGGAAAGAAGCTCAGCATCTGAGATTTGAAAAAAATGAGGACTAAGTTTTCTTCACTCTTTTGCTGCTCTCTTCTTTTTGGTGGTGACACAATTTTATTTTTTGATCTTGCAGTACCCATTCCCTACAAGTATTCCAGAGGTTACAGGAATAATTGAATGCAAGAATAACAAGGGGAATTCTTACTTTTATTAATTTATCAAGTGCAGTGCAAAAATTTGACCTTGGAGAGAATATTCATTGTGTTCAGTAATATTCCATATGCCCCTGACATCTGTGATCTAGAGTTGGGCATTTATCAGGTACACTCTTCAATGTCTTTTAGTAGTGTCTTGTAGTTTTTAGTGTATAAGTCCTTCAATCTATTTATTAAGTTTATTCCTAAGTATTTTATTCTGTTTGTTGTGATCACAAGATATTGTTTGTTTCATTTCTTTTTCTGAAGTTTTATTGTTAGTATATAGAAATGCAATTGATTTTTGTGCACTGATTTTTTATCCTGTGACTTTACTATATTTGGTTATTGTTTCTAATAGTTTCCTGGTAGAATCTTTAGGATTTTCTGTATAAAGGATCATATCATCTGCAAACAGTGGCAGTTTAACTTCTCTCCTAATTTGGATGCCTTTTATTTCTTTTTCTTGTCTGATTGCTCTGGCTACAACTTCCAGTACTATAGTGAACAGCAATGCTGAGACGTATCTGTCTTGTTCCTGATTTTGGGAGAATAGGCTTCAGTTCTACCCTGTTCAATATAATATTAGCTGAAGATTTGTCATATATGGCCTTTATTTTGTTGAGGTACCTTTTTTCTATACTCATTTTATTAAATGTTTTGATTGTAAATGGATATTGTATCTTGTCAAATGCTTTCCCTACATCACTTAATATAATCATTTGATTTTTGTCTTTTATTTTGTTAATGTGGTGTATCAAATTGATTGATTTGTGTATGTTTAATTATTCTTGTGTCCCTGGGATGAATCCCACTTAATTGTGGTGTATAATGTTTTTAACATATTTTTGTATTCTATTTGTAGCATTTTTAAAAAGATATTTGAATCTGTGTTCATCAGAAATACTGGTCTATAGTTTTCTTTTTTGTGTTAGCCTTACCAAGTTTTGGTATTAGGGTAATAGGGCCTCACAGAATTAGTTGGAAAGCATTGCCTCTTGTTCAATTTTGTGGAAGAGTTTGAGGAAGATAGGCATTAATTCCTCTTTTAATGCTTGATTAAACTTGTTGGTGAGGCTGTCTGTTCCTGGGCTCTTACCACTGGGAAGGTTTTGGGTAAATGTGTCAATTTCCTTACTATTGATTGGTCTATTTATATTACCTAGTTCTTGTTTCAGTCTAGGGAAACTATAGGTTTCTAGAAACTTGTTTCTAGCTTGTTACCTTTGGTAGCACATAGTCCTTCATAATATTTTCATGTAATTCTTTGCACTGCTGTAGTATCAGTCATAATTTCTCCCTTTCTATTTCTAATTTTGGTTATTTGTGTGTTTTCTTCTTCTCACTTGGTGAATCTAGCCAGGGTTTTGTCAGTTTTAATGATTTTTCTGAAGAACCAGCTTTTTGTTGCATTAAATTTTTCTATTGTTTTCTGTTCTTTATTTCATTTGGATCTGCTTTAATTTGTTATTATTTCCTTACTTTTGCTGACATTGGCTTTTTTTTTTGTTTTTCCTTTTCTAGTTTTTAAAGATGGGATATTACATTGTTTATTTGTAATATTTCTTGACATAGGCCTGTAATTACATGCATTTCCCTCTTGTTACTGCTTTCACTATATCCCAATAATTTTGGTACATTTTATTTTCATTGTCATTAGTTTCTATGTATTTCTTAATCTCTTCTTTTTTCTTTTTTTTTAAATTCATTTTCATTGTTAGACTTATTGAGGGGACATCTGTTAGCAAGAATTACATAGGTTTCAGGCATACAATTCTACAGTGCATTGTCAACGTGTTGTGTAATAAGTTCACCACCCAATGTGACTTCTCTTTCCATCACCTTATATTTAGCTTCCCTTCCCTCCTCTACCACCCCCTCTCCTTTCTCCCCTCCCTAACCCACTTGTCCCCAAATAAACATTAAACTATTGATTGTGTCCATGGGTTGTTTCTTTGCTCATTTCTTTTTTCTTTGTTGCTTTCAGTTTTATATTCTGCATATGAGTGAAGTCATACAGTTCTTTGTTTTTTCTGTCTGGCTTGTTTCACTAAGCATGATGATCTCCAGGTCCATCCATTTTATGGAAAAGAGCAATATTTCATCTTTTCTTATAGCTGAGTAATATTTCATTGTGTATATGTACCACAGCTTCTTTATCCGGTTATCTGTCACAGGGCACTTTGGTTGTTTCCATGTTTTGGCCATTGTGAACAGTGTCAAAACATAAGTCTTTGGGGCACATAAGCCTTTGCTGAGAAAGGTTTTCAGGGTTTTGGGGTAGATTCCAGGAAGGGGGTCATATGATAACTCCATTCCCAATTTTCTGAGGAACTTCCACACTGCCTTCCACAGTGGTTGTACCAATTTGCATTCCCACCAGCAGTGTACCAGAGTTCCTTTTTCTCCACATCCTCTCTAGCACTTGTTATTCCTTGTCTTGTTGATAATAGCCATTCTAACTGGTGTGAGGTGGTATCTCATTGTGGTTCTGATTTGCTTTTCCCTGATAGCTAATGAGGATGAGCATTTTTTCATATGTCTGCTGGCCATTTGTATTTCTTCGTGGGAGAAGTGTAGGTCTAGTTCTTCTGCCCACTTTTTAATTGGGTTGTTTGTTTTTTTATTGTTAAGTCCTATCAGTTCTTCATATATTTTAGATATTAGATGCTTATCTGATGCATTATTTACAAATATTTTCTCTCATTTGGTTGGCTTTCTCTTCGCTTTGTTGATGGTTTCTTTTGCTGTGCAGAAGCTTTTTAGTTTAATGTAGTCTCATTCATTTCATTTTGATTTTACTTTCCTTGAGTTTGAGGTCAAGTTCATGAAGTCTTCCTTGAGTCCTAGCTCTATAAGCTTAGTACCAATGTTTTCTTCTATATGGTTTATTTTTGCAGGTCTCATATGAAGGTCTTTAATCCACTTTGAGTTAATTTTTGTATATGGAGAGAGTTCACAGCTCAGGTTCATTTCTTTGCATATGTTTTTCCAGTTTTCCCAACACTACCTACTAAAGAGGATATCTTTTCCCCTTTGTATGTTTTTTGTTCCTTTATTGAAAATTTTTTGTCCATAAATTTGTGGATATATTTCTGGGACTTCAGTTCTCTTCTATTGATCTGTATTTCTGTTTTTCTGCCAATATCAGTCTGTTTTGACTATTGATGCTTTTTAATATAAATTGAAGTCAGGGACTGTAATGCCACCAGCCTTATTCTTTACATGTAGTATTGCTTTGGCAATTTGAGGTCTTTTATACTTTCATATATATCTGATAATTATTTTACCTATTTCACAAAAGTATGATTGTGGGATTTTGATGGGTATTGCATTATATCTGTACATTGGTTTGGGTAGAATAGACATTTTACCAATATTAAGTCTTTCTATCCATGAACGGGGGATATTTTTCCATCTCTTAATGTCTGTTCCAATTTCTTTCAAAAAATGTCTTATAGTTTTCCATGTGTAAATCAGTCACATTCTTTGTGAAGTTAATTCCCTGGTATTTTATTCTTTTTGTTTTGATAACAAAAAGAATTGACTCCCTCATTTCTTTTTCTGAGGATTCATTGTTTGTATATAGGAATGCTATTAATTTTTGTACATTGACTTTGCATCCTGTGACTTTACTATATTCATTTATCGTTTCTAATAGTTTTCTGGTGGAATCTTTAGAATGTTTTATATAAGAAATCATGTCATCTGCAAATAGTGGCAATTTAACCTCTTCTTTACCAATTTGGATACCTTTTATTCCTTTCTCTTGCCTGATTGCTGTGGCAAGTACTTTATTAAATAGCAGTGGTGACAGAAGGCATCCCTGTCTTGTTCCTGATTTTAGGGGAATAGTCCTCAGCTTTTTACATTCAGTATGATGTTAGCCAAGGGTTTGTCATATATAGACTTTATTATGTTGAGATACTTTTCTTCTATACCTATTTTATTTACTGTTTTGATCATAAACGGGCATTGTATCTTGTCATAACCCTTTTCCGCATCAATTGATATGACCATTAGGTCTTTATCTTTTATTTTGTTTATGTGGTGTATCACATTGAATGATTTTCATATGTTGAACCATCTTGTGTTCCCGGGATGAATCCCACTTGATCATGATGTATGATCTTTTTGATGCATTGTTGTATTCTATTTGCTAATATTTTGTTTAGGATTTGTTCATCTGTGTTCATCAGAGAGATTGGTCTACAGTTTTCTTTTTTCGTGTTGTCTTCACCAGGATTTGGTGTTAGGGTAATGTTGGTCTCATAGTAAGAGTATTGCTTACTCTTCAGTTTTTTGGAAGAGTCTGAGAAGGATAGGTGTTAAGTCTTGTTTGAATGCTTGGTAGAGCTCGTTGGTGAAACCATCTGACCAGGGCTTTTGCCTTTGGGGAGATTATGGATAGTCATTTCAATCTCTTTGCTATGATTTGGTCTATTTAGGTTATCGAGTTCTTCTTGTTCAGTCTAGGTAGGCTATAAGTTTCTAGAAACTTGTCCATTTCTTCCAGGTTGTTAAATTTCATGGCATAAAGTTCTTCATAATATGTTCTTATAATCCTCTGCATTTCTGTGGTATCAGTGGTAATTGTTCCCCTTTCAGTTCCAATTTTGGATATTTGTGTCCTTTCCTTTCGTCCTTTGATTAGTCTAGCCAGGGATTTGTCAATTTCGTTGACTTTCTCAAAGAACCAGCTCTTTGTAATATTAATTTTTTCTATTGTCCTTCTGTTCTCTAATTGGTTAAGCTCTGCTTTAATTTTTATTATTTCTTTCTTTCTGCTATTTTTGGGTTTTGTTTGCCCTTCTTTTTCTAGTTCTTTAAGATGGGATGCTAAGGTGGTTGCTTGTGATTTTTCTTGTTTCTTAAAATAGGCCTGTAGTGATGTAAATTTCCCTCTTATTACTTCTTTTGCTGTGTCCTAGTAATTCTGATACATTGTATTTTTATTGTCATTAGTTTCTATATAATTTTTAATCTTATCTTTTATTTGTTGTTTTATCCAGTCATTTTTAATAAGCTGTTGTTTAATCTCCATGTATATGTGTTTTTTTCTGCTTTCCATTTATAGTTGATCTCCAATTTCAAAGCTTTGTGGTCTGAGAATACACTTGGTATGATTTCAATGTTCTTTTTCTTTCTTGTTTTCTTTTTTTCATTTCGATCTTATTGAAGTTGCTGAGGCTACTTTTCTGTCCCAGCATGTGGTCTACCCTTGAGAATGTTCCATATGCACTAGAAAAAAAAGTATAGTCTCTTTTTGCTGAATGAAGTGTCCCATAAATGTCAATTATGTTGAATTGCTGTAATGTGTCATTTAGAGCTGATATTTCCTTATTTATTTTCTGTTTGGATCATCTGTCAAGGCTGTTAGTGGGGTGTTTAAGTCTCCTACAATGATTGTGTTTTTGCCAGTTTCTCCTTTCAAATCTGTTTATACTTTCTTTGTACATTTTGGTGCATTCTGGGAGCATATATATTAATTAATGTCAAATCTTCTTCTTGTTGTATTGTGCCTTTTATCATTATGTAATATCCACCTTTGTGTTTTACTGTCTTTTTTAACTTGAAATTTATTTCATCAGCTATCAGTATGGGCAACTCCTGTTTTTCTCTGGTTACTATTTGATTGGAGTATTGTTTCCCAGCCTTTCACTCTGAGTCTGTATTTGTCCTCATGGCTGAGGTGTGTCTCTTGGAGAAAGCATATGGATGGGTTCTGTTTTTTAATCCAGTTTGCTACTCTGTGTCTTTTTATTGATGAATTCAATCTATTAACATTTAGAGTGATGATTGATATGTGAGGATTTCCTGTGGTCATTACTTATTTCTTTGTTTGTTTTTGTTTTATTTTTGTTTCTTTCTTGTTCCCAACTTTGTTCCATTTTTCCTGATGTTTTGTTTCAGGTCGAAAAGCCTCCTTCAGTATTTCTTGAAGTGCCAGCCTTGTGCTGGCCAATTTCCTCAGCCTCCTAGTGTCTGAGAAGGTCTTTATTCCACCTTCATATCTGAAAGATAATTTTTCTGGATCATTTATTCTTGGCTGGAACTTTCTTTCTTTTAAAGTTTTGAATATTGGATTCCACTCTCTCCTGGCTTGTAGAGTTTCTGCTGAGAAATCTGATGCCAACCTGATGGGTTTTCCTTTAAAAGTTATAGTTCTGTTTTCCCTGGCTGCCTTGAGAATTGTCTCTTTATCTTTAGTTTTGGACATCTTTAGTACCATGTGTCTTGGAGAAGACCTATTAGGGTCCAGGTATCTAGGGAACCTCTTTTCTTCTTGAACTTGGGCTTCCAGATCTTTCCATGGGTTTGGAAATTTCTCATCTACTATTTGCCTGAGTATGTTCTCTGTAGAATGCTCTTCCCCTTCTTTTAATTCTATTATCCTGAAGTTGTTTTGTCTCATGAAGTAAGATAGTTCTTGCAGAGGTCTTTCAATCCTTTTGATTCTATATTCCCTTTCTTCCTCTTTCTGAGCTGTTTCCATATTCTGATCTTCAATATCACTAATTCTTTCCTCCATCTTGTTGGCCCTTTTTCCTATGGCAGTTATTTCATTTCTCACTTCTTTCATTGTATTATTTATCTCTCGCATTTCTGTCTCGATCTTCTCTATGTTTTGAGTTTCTTTGTTAAATTGTTCCTTTTGTTCACGGAGTTCCTTTTTTATTCGTTCATCTCCTTTTTTATTTCATTCATCTCAGCTATGGTGTTCTGCCAGTATGTTTTCATTTCTCTCAGAGCCTTTAGAATGGCTACTTTAAATTCTCTGTCACTTAATTCAGAAACTCCTAGGTCTAAGAAGCTGTCTTCTGTATAAATTTCATGTTCTTTCTTGGCGTTTTTAGTTTTTAAGGAATTCATTCTGCCTGCTGGGTTCTTCCTCTTTGGCATGAAGGCATTAAGTTCAGCAGAGCCCAGGAGCCCAGATTAGTACTTTTGTGGTGTCTTGCTATAGGGCAGACACTAGGCAGCACTGGGGGTCAAGTTTGGGGAGAGACAGAGGTTATTTCTTATTTCTGGTCTCCTGCTACATTTGGAGGCGGTGCATGTCTATTTGGGTCCCTCTGCTTCCTGCAGTTAGTTAGTTGATTGGGGAGGTTATAGGAAAGGGAGAGGACAACAAAATGCACTCTGGGGCAGCTCCACCTTCTGCCTTATGCTAGGGAAGTTGGGTATTGTGGGCCGAGGCTGTTCCTGCTGGCTGCAGTGAATGCTATCATATCTGCCTTTCTTCCCGTGCCTGCTTCAGTGTCCAGCTATTGGGGCAGAGTCTGCAGGCTCACACTGCTTGCAAGACCCAGGGATGCACAAGCAGATGCACACACCACAAGTCCAAAGCTGTGGGACTGACCTCAGGTGGTATGAAAGCAGCCGGCTCACCTCTGTAGCGGGCCAGGAACAGGAACCACAGCTCTGAGTAAGAGCTGTGCATGTCCACGCTGTGGGTCACAAGGGCGCTGGGAGCTGAGGTGTCATCTCTGCAGTTCAGAGTCCTGTCTCAGCCCTCCGATCACTCAAAAGTTCCAGAGGCTGGCTCCCACACTCTGCCCTCAACATGCCACTCCAAAGTCCTGTTCCCCCATGATCTCCCCTATTTCGCCACTTTTCTGGCTTTTACTCTTGTCGCCTCTTGGCCTCCCCCTTCTGTGCACTGTGCTGCTCCCGGATAGTCAGCAGCAGTCGGGTCCTGTTGCAATCTGTCTCTGTACCCTCCTTTCTCTCCCCCTCCCCCCTTTTCTACAACCTTCAGGTGTTTACTTGCAATGCGTGGATGTCTCAGCTGCCGTTGTGTCACTCAGGGTCCACTTTCTTAGCTCCTGGGTGGCCATCCAATTGTGTTTTCTGGGAGAGGCTTTAGGGACCTTCTCTCCAGTCACCATCTTGATGTCCCCTCTCCCCAGTCAATTATTGATGGACATTTAGGTTGTTTCCTTATCTTGGCTATTGTACATAATGCCTCAGTAAACATAACTGTGCATGTATTTTTTCATATTAGTGTTTTTAATTTCTTTGGATAAATACCCAGTAGTGGAAATGCTGGATCATAAGGTAGTTCCATTTTTAATTGTTTTAGGGACACCTTCATACTGTTCTCCATAGTGGTTGGATAAATTTGTAGTTTCACCAACAGTGCACAAGGGTTCCCTTTTCTTCACGTACTCACCAACATTTGTTGTTGGTTGATTTATTGATGACAGCCATTTTGACAGAAGAGATGTGATTTCTTATTTTGGTTTTTATTTCCATTTCCCTGAAGATTAGTGATATCGAATAATTTTTCATGTGTCTATTGGCCATCTATATATCCTCTTTGGAGAAATGTCTATTGAGGTCTTCTAACCATTTTTAATCGGGTTTTTTTTTGGTTTTTTAAGTGTTGAATTGTATAAGTTTCTTATAAATTTTGGATGTTAATGCTTTTTCAGATGTCTCATTGGTGAATATTTTCTCCCATTCTGGAATGTCTTTCTATTTTGTTGATGGTTTCTTTTGTTGTAAAAAAAACTTTTTAGTCTAATGTAGTTCCATGTAGTTTATTTTTTCCATTGTTTTTCTTGCCTAAGAAGATATGTCATTGAAGGTATTGCTAAGGTTAATGTCTGAGAGGTTGCTTCCTATAGTTTCTTCTAGGAGTTTTATGGTTTCTGGTTTTATACTTAGGTCTTTAATCCATTTTGAGTTTATAATTTGTATATTATCTAAGAAGGTGGTCCAACTTGATTTTTTTGCATGTATCCTTTCAGTTTTCCCAGCACCTATGTTGAAGACTGTCTTTATCTCATAAATTTATTTCTGAGCTCTCTATTCTGTTTCATTAATCTAAGTGTCTGTCTTTAAGCTAATACCATTTTGTTTTGATAACTGTGACCTTGTAGTAGAATTTGATGTCTGGAACCATGATTCCTCCAATTTTGTTCTTTCTCAGGGTTGTTGTGTCTTTTATGATTCCATAGAAATTTTAGGATTATACATTCCATTTCTGTGAAGAATGCCTTTGGTATTTTGATGGGAATTGTATTGAATCTATAGGTTGTTTTGGGTAGTATGTACATTTTAACTATATTAATTCTTTCTATCCATGAACATGGTATGTGTTTCAATTCATCTGTGTCTTCTTTAACTTCTCTCTGCAATGTCTTATAATTTTCTGAGTAAAGGTCTTTTACTTCCTTGGTTAAATATATTCCCAGGTATTTTATTATTTTTTGATGCTATTATAAATGGGATTGTTTCTTAATTTTTCCTTCTGTTAGTTTGTTATTGGTGTATAAAAATGCAACTGATTTCTGGATATTGAACTTGTACACTGCTACTTCACTATATTTTTATATCTGTTTTAATAATTTTGTGGTCAAATCTTTGGTATTCCATATATACAGTGTCATGTCATCTGAAAATAATGATAGTTTTACTTTTTTATTCCTATTTGGAAGCCTTTCATTTGTTTGTCCTTGTCTGATTGCTGTAGCTAAGACTTCCAGTACTATATCAAATAAGAGTGGTAACAGTGGGCATTTTTGTCTTGCTTCTGATTATAAGGGGAATGCTTTTAGCTTTTTCTCATTGAGTATTATGTTAGCCATGGGTTTATCATATACACTTTATTAAATTGAAATATGTTCCTTCTATTCCTAACTTGCTGAGCATTTTTTATCATAAATGGCCACTGACATTGTCAAATGCTTTTTCTACATCTATTGAAATGAACAATTTTATTTTTCATTTTGTTTATGTGGTGTATCATGTTAATTGATTTACATATATGAAATCAACCTTACATCTCAGGAATGAATCTCCCCTGATTAGTGGTATATGATTTTTTTTAATGCATTGTTAAATTAGATTTGCTAAGATTTTGCTGAGAATTTTTGCATTTATGTTCATAGGGGATATTGGTCCATTAGTTTTCTTTCTTTGTAGTGTCTTTATCTGATTTTAGAATCAGGATAATGGTAGCCTCATAAAATGAGTTTGGGATCCTGTTCTCTTCTTGAATTTTTTGAAATAGTTTGAGAAGTATGTGTTAATTATTTTTTGAAAGTTTGGTAAAGCCATCTTGTCCAGGATTTTTGTTTGTTGGAAGGTTGTTGATTACTGATTCAATTTTATTGTTAGTAATTAACCTATTTAGATTTTCTGTTTGTTCTTGATTTAATCTTGGAAGTTTGTATGTTTCTAATAATCCATCCATTTCTTCTAAATTGTCGAATTTGTTAACATATAGTTGTTCATAATATTTTCTTACAATTTCTTGTATTTCTGTAGTATATTTTGTCATTTCTCTTTTATTTCTTATTTTGTTTATTTGGGTCTTCTCTTTTTCTTGAGGAGTCTGATTAAAGGTTTGTCAATTTTGTTTATTTCTTTCAAAAAATCAGCTCTTGGTTTCATTGATATTTTGTATTGCCTTCTTAGTCTCAATTTCATTTATTTCCACTCTGATTTTTATTTTTCCCATCTTTGTGCTTATTTTAGACTGTTTGTTGTTCTTTTTGCAGTTTCCTTAGGTGTAAGGTTAAACTGTTTATTTGAGATTTTTCTTGTTTTTTTAGGTAGGCCGGCATTGCTATGAACTTCTCTCTCAGGACTACTTTTGTGTGTCACATAAATTTTTGGGCAGTTGTGTTTTTGTTCTCATTTGCCTGAAGGTTCTCCTTTTTATTTCTTCCTTAATCTCATTGTTAACACATTCATTGTTTAATAGCATATTGTTTAGCCACTATGTGTTTGTGCATTTTTCAGTTCTTTTCTTGGAATTGATTCCTAGTTTTATACTGTTGTGGTTAGAGAGGGTACTTGATATGATTTTAAATTTCTTAAATTTATTGAGGCTTGTTTTGTGGCCTAACATGTGGTGTATCTTGAAAAATGTTCCATGTGGACTTGAAAGAATGTATATTCTGTTCCTTTGGGATGTAATTCTCTAAAAATATCAATTAAATTTATCTGCTCTAGTGTGTCATTTAAGGCCACTGTATCTGTGTTGATTTTTTGTCTGGAAGATCTGTCCATTGATGTCAGCAGGGTGTTAAAGTCCCCTACTATGATTGTGTTACTGTTGATGTCTGTCTTTATGTCAGTCAATATTTGCTTTATGTATTTAGGTGGCTCCTATGTTGGGTGCATAGATGTTTACAAGAGTGATATCCTCTTATTGGACTGATGCCATTTTTGGCCTCTATATAGTCTTCAGTTTAAAGTTTATTTAGTTTTATATAAGTATTACTACCCCAGCTTTTAAAATTTCATTTCCATTTGGATGAAATATCTTTTTCCACCCTTTTAGTTTCAGTCTATGTATATCTTTCCTTCTGAGGTGAGTCTCTTGTAGGCAATATGTGCCTGAATCTTGCATTCTTATCCATTCAACTACCCTATGTCTTTGACTGGAGCATTTAGTTCATTTACATTTAAAGTGTTTAGTAATAAGTACATAGTCAATGGCATGTTATTATTCACATTTTTTATTGTCTTTTGTTTGTTTGTTTTCTCTTTTCTTCTGTTTAAAGAATTTCCTGTAGCGTTTCTTGTAATACCGGCCTGGTGGTAGTGCATTTTTTTAACTTTTTCATATCTGGAAAATTCTTTATCTCTCCTTCAATTTTAAATGATAGCCTTGCTGATTAAATTAGTCTTGTTTGTAGGCCCTTGTTCTTCATTATTTTTAGTATTTCCTGCCATTCTCCTCTGGCCTGCAAAGTTTCTATTGAGAAATCTACTGGTAGCCTTATGAGAGTTCCTTGTAGGTAAATTATTATCTTTCTTTTACTGCTTTTAGGACTCTCTCTGTGTCTTTAACCTTTGTCATTTTAATTATGATTTGCCTTGGTGTGGGCTTGTTTGGATTCATCTTGAGTGGGACTCTCTATGCTCCTTGGGTTTTTGTGTCAATTTCTTCTGCCAGGTTAGGAAAGTTTTCAGACATTATTTTTTAAAATGTGTTCTCAATCCCTTGCTCCCTCTCTTCTGGTACCCCTGTGATTGGAATGTTGTTACACTTCATGTTGTCCCAGAGGTTCTTCAGGCTACCCTCACTTTTTAAAATTTGTTTTTCTCTTTACCCTTCCATTTCTGTTATCTTGTCTTCTAGATTGCTGATTCAATTTTCTGCTTCATCCAACCTGTTGTTGATTTCTTCTAGTGTAGTCTTCATTTCAATTATTATATTCTTCATTTCTGATGGATCATTTTTTTATCTTTCTTTGTCTTTCTTTATGGTTGCTTTCTCTTTGTTGAAGTTTTCATTACATTCCTTAAACATTCTTATAACTTTTTCTCTAAACTCTTGCTTTGGTAGGTCAATTGTCTCCATTTCATTTAACTCTATTTCTGGTGGTTTCTTTTGTTCCTTTATTTGGGACATGTTTTTTTGTTTTATCATTCTGCTTTTTTTCTCTGTGTTTTTTTCTAGGTAGTTGGTATATCTCTTATGAATATTAGTGCTTGCTTGGTGGCCTTATGTAATATGTGTCCTGTGCTGTCTAATGATTCAATTTCTTGGATCTCCTGTGTGTGTAATCTAGGGTTATTCCTTGAATGTGTCATTTATGTTATACAGTTGTAGTGGAGTTGTTTGTCCCTCACAGCACACTGTTAAATGGCCAAGGGTAGTGGCAGATTGACACTGAAAGCTTTCTGGTCTGCCACAAACAGCCGCTTTTGTTTAAGTTCACAAGAAAGTCTTTGCTCATTAGTAAGGTGTGGCTTATCACTCATCCACCCAGAATTTCTCCATGTTGACAGGGCAAGTCTCTAGGGGGCCTGTGGTCACTGTCTTGAATGTGTTTCTTTCTCAATATCCTCAGCTATTGGGATTCTGCTCTGTCAGTCCTCTGATACTTCCCAAGGTTGACTATTCCCCTTTCTATCTGCAATCTTGCTGTGGTCTGAGAGGTTGCAGATGCCACGTTCACTTAATCTGCCAACTTTGAGATATATCCCATTGGCAATTTTTTAAGCTTCTGACTCATGTAACAGAATATTTCCTCTGACCTTGTCTTTCAGTCTGTAGTCTCAAGTCAATAAGCAGCCAAATCTGGACTTACTCTTGATATTTCTTCTTGAACATCTGTTCTTTGGCTTCTAATTCATTGCAGGACATTCAGGCTTATCACATTGCCTCATTTAATCCTCAGGACAACAGTGTAAAGTAGATGGTAACCACTCAAGAATGACAGCCATGATGAATTTTTACAAGTGGGACAAAAATGAGTGTCATAGATTAGAATATGTCAAAATTTATAGAGTCTAAAGTCAATTTCAGTTCCAGTCCATTTATATTTATATGCTGTACTGAGAAGAGTCCATGGCATTATGGATTGGTAAGAGGAGAGTGGTGGTGTTACTGGACTAAGGATCCAGTTGCTTGCCACTTGTAAACCAATAATAGAGAGACAAGCAGGTTCATTCTCTCATTTTGAGAGAATGGAGAACTCGTCCAAAACCCATCTCTGTCATGCATATTTTAATATTTATATTTACATGATATCAGATTCTGGTATAGAAAAAGTATCAATAAAATTATGGATAAAAAGAGGAGGTCACAGTGAGGTTGGTGGTAGGAAGGGCACTAATGTGAAAGAAGCCAAACATTGCTGGCAATAGAGAATCAGGAGGACTAGCTCAGCCACAGTGGTTCTCCACAGTGGATCAAGGGACCTCATCTCCAGACCAGGCTCACTAACCTGGAACACTGGTCTTGGGAAAAGGAGCCCCAACAACATCTGACTGTGAAAAACAGTGGGGACTTTGACCATCTTGTTGAGATGGAAGGCTCCTGGAAACCAATATATCCTCTCAAAGTGCCCATGCAGACTCAGCCACTCATGGGTATTTACCCTAGGTTCCAGCAGAGTGATGGTGACTAAGGGGGTATTAGATGTATAGAGTGGGCAGATTACTGAGGTGTGTGCCTTTGGAATGAGGGCTGGAAGACAGTTGTCATTTTTCCTTGGTGCTCCCTCATCTCATGCAGCTGGCTGATATCAAAGAGATCAGAAAAAAATCTCTGACTTCACAATATTCAATATAAAGTTTCTTTATGAAGTAACCAAATAAACAAAATGTGTGTATAGAGTATGTATAGAGTATGTGTGTATAGAGTATTTATACACATTTTAAGAAAGGAAAAAACTGTATTAAAATTATAATACTGAATATACACCAATAACAAAAGATGAATACAAGTCACATTAGACTTCTGCAATTATAAGAGGTGCTCAAAGTGGTTAGCATCAGCATCCAGACATTTCTGATTATGGTGAACTACTGCTTGAGCAATGTTGACAAAGTTTACACTTGTATCACTGCACCTGCTGTTTCAATTTTTTTCCAAAGTACCACTAGTGTGGCCAGTTTTCTATTGTACATCACATCCTTTAAGGTCCCCTATAGGTAGAAGTCAAGGAGTGTTACATCAGGAGAAGGTGGGGGACTCAAACAACATTCTTGAATTTCAAATACCACTTTAAAATGATCTTGTGCTCCTAGAATGATAACCATGCTTCCGCCATTTTCTTTGATTGTTCTACTTGTCACACGGTGATGCTAGCATTCATTTGATTAACACCATCTTTTAAGCAAACATCATACTACACATTGCTGCTGTAACTCAACTCAGCTTCTAAAAGTAATACATAGATGACATCTCTAAAAATGTGTATACATTTTTTGACACCTTGGTTGTGTATAGATAGATAGATAGATAGATAAGTAGATGATAGATAATGATGATGATCATAGACAGATGATAGATAAATAGATAATAGATGATAGATAGATGGTAGGTATAGATAGATAGATAGATGATAGATAGATAGATAGATAGATAGATGGATAGATGGATAGATAGATAAATGGATAGATACAGAGATAGATAGATATAAGACATGTAAGTGCTTTAAAGAAAAATAAAGTATGACAACTGGATAATGATGAAGTTGGTGTGGTTTTAAATTTATTATAAGGGAAGTCCTCTCTAACAAAGTGATATTTAAGCAGATACTTGAATGCAATATGGGGATGATTTAGCTTAAAGTTAATAATGAATATTAAGTATGTTTAAGACATAGAATGACACTTCAATTTCAATTCTTTTAGCCCTATGCAACATGAACAAAAGTGATAGCAATAGTTTTCTTTAATAAGGTTATGAAACATAGGCTTTAGGAAAGTCAATAACTCTCTGGGGGAACAGGAAGAAGGCTTATGAGGAGTAAATAAAAAATTAAACTCTTCATTATTTTATTTTCTTCTTTCATGATACATGGCTGGTATGGTAAGTTGGATCTAGGCATACCTCTGCTTGAAAGATTTCCTGAGCCCTTTAGCTAAGTGAAATTCAGGTAAGAAGAACTCACTTCCAAGGGCTTTCTCAAGTTTTCTATAAAAATTTCTGTAGAAATATACTCTAAAAATTTTGGATAGAAAGAGTGTACCTTACTTTAAAACACTTTGATCTATACTTACAAAAACTACTGAGCTTAAGAATAAACAAAGCAGATTTTACCCTGACCAGAAATATTTAAACAACACCTACCTATGTTTCTCTGTTATTTGCAGCTCTAATTTCAGCGTTTTCTTGTTTCTCATTATTTCTCAGAACTCCTGTCTCTTATTTATGGTACCTCATCCCCAGAATCCAGCCTTGAGTAGCATTACCTGAGTTAGCCATGACTGTGATCCTTTTAGGATCAGACTATAGCAATATCTCTCTTTCTCTCTTCATTTTATTTATCATGTCTACAAAGGAAAGTATATATCTGTGCTGCAACAGGCTTACAACCCCCAGTCCACCTTTCACAGGGTCATTAATCCCTAGGGTCTAGAAGCTTTCTCTTCCTGAAAGAAAATAGTTCATCATTTAATGAATATATTGCTGAGACCTGTGGCCACCCCTTCTATTTTTATTCTCTACTCTGACCACCCCACAGACTCTACTCCTGAGTGGAACCTTTGGCCCAGAAGTATTAAAATGTTAAATGATGCTGACCTTCATTTACAATAGCAGGAGCAAGATAATATAATTGAAAAATTATTGTATAGTTTGGAGAAATAATGAATATAAAAATAATGCTAACACTATGGCATATAAAAGTGATTCTTAATAACAGTGAACAGAAAGGCTCTAAGACCGTCTGAGATATTTCTATTTTGGGTTAAATAAGACAAAATGACCAGACAGTACAGATGACAAATTTTCTACAATTATGTTAATAATTCAACAAAGACTGAAGCAGTGGCAGGATTTTAGCTCATTACATATTGCATTCTGTGCTCATACACAAAGACCCAGTGTCCCTGGGATCCAAAATCAATGTGACTGGAAGTAGCAGCCCTAGTCTACCACATTAGAAATTAAGAGCTCAGACATTTCTTCTCATACTCTCTAAGCTCCATGTCCTTTTCATTCAGACCAACATATATTAGGTTCTGAGTAACTAGGCTACCCCACAAATGAGCAGGTTTACCCAAGCAAGAAAACAAAGTAATTGGTGAAGAGTCTAGAAGTCCTCCTATATATATAAGTGGATGTAGGTTAATAAATACAATATGAAAATCAGAGAAGTCAGTGAGAAGTGGGAGAATAAGACAAGGGGAAGGAATAGCCAAGCACTAAATAATTTGCTGCCAAATGTGTCATGGTGAATTGTTAACAAGTTCCACTTCTGAACGTTTTCCAGTTTTGAATTTAAGACTCATCTGTAGCTAGTTTTCTGTAGGAGATCACCTGCTTCTCTGAGAGACCAATATACAGAAAATCTGAAACATTAATTCTTATTTATCAGTTTAATTACTTATCCCAAGGAGTGGTCTCTATTGGTCATACTTAATTTTATTAGACGTCCAGGCCATTTAAATCCAAAAGGCTGAGATACTACTTATTTTTAAGATGACTCTCGTGAGCAGTGAAGAATATACTCAAACTCTGACAAGGTGAAGTTTACAAGGAAAGACTTTTTTAGGTTGTTTGTATCATTAGGCAAGTATTCATTGAATTCCTCAAGGGAAGCAGGCACTGGACATACACAATTTGTCTTGTTCTCTTGCTCTCAGATCTGTGGAAGATATAAGGCATGAAAAGACAGTTATTGTTTTGAAATCTTAATGGTAACATATTATCTTTCTGATGTTTGTATTGGTATGCAATGGAATCTACAGTTGGAAGTCCGTATCTCTGATTTGGCATTCATATCAGGATAACTCCAGGGTCCCAGGGTTACCTTTGGTATGTCATTCACCTGGGGTCACATCTGTGGAAAAACTGCTTAACAATTCTAACCTCATAGGAATAGAGTATAATTTTTCAATCTTCATTGTCCTTATCTTCCAGATGGTTCACAGTCTCCCTTAATGTTCTCTGTAGACTGCTATGAACTAAGCAATTAGTGCATGAGAATTGAACTCTTTGACAATTATGAAGAGATTCATTATAGCCAGTGTTTTTGCCATAAAACAGGGGTGGCAATACAATAGATCGCATCATATTTGGCTTCTTGATCAGAGAAGCTCAGCAATTAGCTGAGTAAACTCTCTTAATTCCCCTTGCAATTATCAACTTCATGATGGGGGGAAGAAGATTGGGAGATAACAATGAGATGGTTACATGTACTCTACACTGTAAGGTTCTCTCTTCTTGTTCCATTTAATGAGGGCAAATATCCCAGCAAGAATATGCTAAGATCAACCCTCTCAGTTTCAGGATGGGTGCCAGGAAACTCATTTGTTTGTTTCACTTTGCTATGGCACAGAGCTATAAGGGAATTTTAGCAGGAATCTTTTCCATGCATTTGGATTTTTAAATTGAAATGTCTTCTGCACAATGATGTTTATCTGTTACTTCATCATCTAGATGCTAGTTTAACCTGTTAATCTATGACATCTTGGTCAATTCCCTCTAAGGCCATTAAACACACACACACACACACACACACACCTTGGAATACAGTCTCTGTTTATGAGATATTCACCTCTAAAAAAATTACAAATATTAGAAAGCAAGTCACCATAAATATTAGTTGACCTCTTTCAATTCCATCCTTTAAATTTGACTGTTACTGCCACTTCAAGCAGACTATTCTTACGTCTAAAGTGGCTCCGTTTTTGTTTTTTGCTTTTTTAGCTATCTAGTTTTATTTATAAGTTGAGTTCAACACAAATCAATTCCATAACATGAGAATTTATTATGAATCAAAGTACATATATACAAACACAATATACAATCCAAAATAGATGTATAGCATTCAAGTAAAAAACAAAAGGGAATGTTCATTCACACACATATGTAGTAGCTTGAGATCTGCTGGATATGGTGTTCCTATGTAGGTTTCTGAAGATGAAAAAATGAATTTAGTTATGAAGACTACTGTGGCCATATAGATACTGGAACATCTATGCATCAGTGTGTGACCATGTGAACAAAAGACTTTAGGAAGTGTCTACTTTTAGAAAGGTTTTTGTGCATTGAGGCAGTTGTGAAAGGATTTGCTTTCCAGAATCAAGCCCATATTAGGCTTAGGATCAGGTTCTACCTAGAAATATTGAACAATAACAGAAAGTTCTCAAATGTAGTTATTTTGATTGATAGTTATTTTTAAAATATATACAGAAAAAAGTATAAAAGTTTTATGAATGTTATGTAAGTAATCTTCCAGTCTTCACTTTCCAAATACTCAGTTTACAGGTTTGCTCTTTCATATATTTGCCTTTTAAATTTTTAGATTAGTCAATTTTACCTTCAAAACATACCAATTTTTAAATTGTAAAAAGTATTCAATGTACGCAGAATAAAAAGCATTTTGAAATTAGTTGAGGTCAGTGTACTTCTACTCTTTGGAATTAGTTTAACTAAATAAATCTGGCACTCTTGAATAGGTATAAGTGATAAGTATTTAAGCAAAATTTACTCATTATACTTGGATTTGAGGTAGATTCCAATCTATTAATATCATCACTCTGGCACATGTCAGTTACTATATAAAAAGTCAAATGCAATGCCAAAGCCTCAAAAGAAAGAGTTTAGTTCCCAAGGAGAACAGTGATTAGCTTAACAATGTAAAACTGAATCCAGAGATACATTGGCATTAAATTAGTGCTGTGAAACAATACACTGAGGATTCACAAAAATACCTAGAAGTTCTTTCTAATGTCCATATAAATAGAATCATGGAACTTTTTTTGCGTTACCTGTTTTATGGCCTTACAGCTTTAATGAACCAAATGAAAACTGAATATGTTCCAAATCCCTTCCTTTATTTCTAGATAAGATAAAATCTATTCATTTTCAGGCTAGTTTTATATGTCCACTCTTCTTAAGCCACATTTAAAGAAATCATCTCTTATAAAAGCTAATTTTGGATGTGTCTCTCTTCATTTTGTACACAAAACTCCTGCAAACTTAATACTGGCAATCCTGTAGTCAGGTCTTTACATGCTCTTTGAACCAATTAAATCTGAGATCCTTGGTATACTCTTTGTCAATAAAATAAGGTGTAGAATTAGCAGATTCAGTGAAGACCCATTCATTCCTTGTTGCACCATTTGGATTGGGTTTAGATAATGGGTGAGTGCATAGATTTTGTTGGTCTGAATGTCTTAACAGTAGAGATGGAGGAGAGAGAACATGATCATAAAGACTGTTGTCTATAGAGTACCACCACTTGTCTTGGTGGTGGCATTTGCTGGACTTTGGTTAGTCATATTGTGGGAGGGATTACTTGAAGGTGTTACAGCAATTGTTTGATTTGAATAGATCTGTGTGCGTAGGAGCAGTAAAGTGGCTCTTTGATCTCTATTTGCTTGGTTCCTTTCCAGAAAGCACACAGTTGACTGAGCAAATTTTTAGCTTGCTCTTTGTGCCAGACAGCAAACTGACCAGGACTTTAGAAAGAAAATTTACTAGAAGACAGTTATGGAGAAAGTTGTAGTAGCAATACTGCAGACTTTTCTTTGTCAATTATACTCTGGGATAGTATACAGATATTTTGTGGGGCTATGTTGCCTTACAACTGCCAAACCATCTGTCCCTTCATGCATTCCCCATGACATCCTAAGAACAACCTAAGACAGACATAGTCCCATAGGGGCCAACAGGAGAGAGCATAGGCTCTACAGAGATGAGGCATAGTTCCTCACTCTCTGAAGTTAATCATCAACCCCTTGGCTGCCTTGTGTCCCATGCTTCTCCCATGGTGACCTGAAACAAAAATGTCGGTCATGCACCAACAGGAATAATTTAGGTACCAAGTCAACCCCTGGGGTGGTTTCAGTACACTGAGTCATTGGGGCTATATATTCTTATAGAAATACAATGCATGTTGAAACACAATGGCGACTTTCAGACCATGGAATAACCCAGTTTCACTTCCTTGTATGCTCACTAATAACAGCTATGCATTGGCTCAATTCGGGACACTTGGTCCTCTGAGGGTGGGGTCCCTTGGCCCTGCTTGAATCATACTGTTGACTACCGTGCTTCTTAACTTTGCATTGCCCCACTCACTCACCCACTGCTCATGTCATGCTGGACTTAAAGAGCCTTAATTCTTTAAATTATTTTAAATGACCAATTCCTTCCCTGGAATAAGTAAATGCTGGGATCCAAGACAATAAGATGAACTAGAAAATTGCCTTCTAGCTTTATTCTACTATCTCACACTTATTATTTAGGGGAATAATGATTAGAGTGATTAGAAGGATTGGGTTGAAATAATGCTGATAAAACAGTATGCCATGTAAGAGACTTGGCCACTCACTTATTTCCACCACTCAGTATTCATGTGATGAGAATTAAACTTTTTCTTATTATTCTATAAAAAAACAAAATAAATAAACCATTAAATTGCTTCATCCAGGTAAAAGCAAATTGCTCTTCAAATGTCATTGTTTCTAAAATAAAAGGCAAGGCTCAGATTGGGACAAAACATTCACAAAAACTCTACTGGACAGAGGACTGGTAGCTAGATTATATAAAGAAATTTAGAAGTTAATAATAAGAATTCAAATAACCCAATTTAATAATAGCAAAGTATTTAAACAAACACTTCAAAACAAAGTTATGCAGCTGGCAAATAAGGACAGGTAAAGATGCACAATATTTTTAGTTATTATATTTAAAGACTGACCATACTAAATGTCTGTAGAGATGTGGAACAAGTAGAACTTTCATATACTGCTGGTGGGAAAGTAAAATACATACAACTGTTCTGCAAAAACAATTTTGGCAATTTCCTAAGAAGTTCTGTGCATGTCTGCTCTTTCACTACTAGGCATTTATCCAAGGGAAATGAAAGTATATGCCTAATCTGACTGCTCATAGCAGTTTTACTCATAATATACAAAAACCAAATGACCAAACAACAGATAAATAAACAGATTTGCTATATTCATGAAATAGAATATTAATCAGCAAGAAAAATGTATGTGCAATTAATACAAACAATAACTTGATGAAACTCAAAATGATTGTGCTAGGAGAAAGGTGCCAGATTAAAAAGATTATATTCAGTAAGATTTCATGTATATAAAATTTCAGAATTTTCTGGAGCTAATAATCTGTAGTGAGCCAAAGCATGTCAGTAATATTAGGTTTAGGTGATTGTTGGGTTATAAAGATATACAAGGAGATGTTAATTAACTTGATTGCAGTGATAATTTCATATGTGTATACGTATATAACAATGCCCCATTTTTTCAGTCTTTACATTACAAATTTCTCAGAGAGTAAGTACTCAAAAAACAAATATTTATAGTATGTGAATAAGGGGAGGTGGGGGCTGGGTGGAAAAGGTGAAAGAGATTTAAGAAGTACAAACCTTCAGTTATAAAATAAGTAATTAACTAGCATGGTGTCTTTTGTCAGTTTTATTTATTAATAGAAAATTTACTCAGAGAACTATTTGGAAATTACTCTCAAATACACTAAGTATAGTACCAGGCAAAAAAAAAAAGGGAGGGCGGAATTAGCAATAATTTATTGGATTTAATTAAATTGTTTTGTGGGTCCTTTTTGAAGAAAGTTTTCAAGTTTATATGTAAGTTTCTAGAAAAGTATAGGTATGATTCTATACTACTAGAAGGAAATGGTTAGGTATTATCAAATCACATGTACACTGTCTGATACAGATGTCCTCTTCACGTATGAAAATGTTTTTCTCTCATGTTGAGATTTACTTTTATTTCTTTTTTCAGTTGTCCTTTGCTAGGAAGTTTGAGCATCCCTTCCAATATATGATTAGAGTTTATCCCATAGAAAACAGAATTCAGGGTAGGTCGGAAAAGTAGGTAGCCACAAAATTGAAAACACAATGGAGGATCATATGACCTCAATATGGTGGATGAAAGAGGTGAAGAAGACTGGGACATAGGAAATGACTATAACACAGATGTGGGCAGTTCAGTTGCTAAAGGCCTTTTGCCAAACCTCTGTCAAAGAGAGGCTGATCAATTCCCAGATGATTATGGTGTAGGAAACTGATGCATAGGATGTCAAATCCTCCAATCAGGAGGGCAGCCATGAGATTACAGATGGTATTAACTTTGACCTTGCCACGGACATGTGGTCAGAGTAGGTGTGAGAAATTATATTGCTCTTGCAACAGGGAAGATATTTGGTGATTCAAGTAAAGGGCATGATGAATATCACACCTGGAAGAAAGGTGTAAAATCCAGCATTGTCAATAATAGAATTAGTGAAGAAAGTGGTATAGTGTACAGAACAGAAGGTGGAAACATAGCAGTCCAGGGTCATAAATGCAAATACCCCAGACTCCATCCCTGTGAAAGTGTCCACAAAGAATATCTGGGCCAGGTGAGCATTGCAGCTCTAACTTTGGGTGGGATTCTGTTTTTTTGTTCACTAATTTATCTTGCTCCCTGTAACAGTATCTAGTACCTAGTGGGTACTTAACATATGTATTTTGAGTGGATAAACAAATGAATGAATGAATGAATGAATAGGTAAATAAATACAAGCTCACAAAATATATATAGACTTATCAATCAGAAAGTGAGAAGAGCTTGACAATAATAACAAGGGAAAAAGAATTAGAATGCATTGTTGCATCATTAATGAGTGATATAAAGCAGGCTATTTAGAAAATCTTGAGAAATATAGTCACATATTATTTGGGTCTATATTAGGAGACATTGTCTCATTTTTTAATTGAGTTTGCTTCATTATAGAATTTTAGTATGAATTTACTGAGAGTTTAACTTTTTAATCTAGTCATGTCCCACTTTTTAGTGCAGTAAGTCTGTTATATACATTTCTATGACATTCTCTTTCTTTGTTATCGGAATTCAAACCCAATATCTATTAAGAGGTTAATTCTGTGAGTCCATAATTGAAGCTAACAAGCAGTATGTGTGTAAAGAAAAGAGAGGAAACTAGTAATGAAGAGTGGTAGTTTCTGGGTTCAGAAAGGTGTTGGTGGTCACAGGTGGATTGACCATCTATACTTTCAACATTAGGGACTTTCTAGATTCTAGGGATCCAGAATCTGCACTGATCATTATTATCTTAAAAGATAATTGCAAGGGAAGTTGCAGGTATGAATGCTCCTCCATAGTGATTTCAAAAGGAACAAACTTAGAAGGGGAGAAGCTGACAACAGTGTGATCAAGAAAGAAGCCGTAAGTCATGGCTAAGGCAGCCGCTATTGGTATGGAAAGCCTTGGGAGCAAGACACCTGGTCATAGGTAGCCAAGAGCTAAAGCTCCAAGCGTCAATGTTTTACTGAAATAAGCTTCTCAGGCAGGAACAGAGGAATGCAGCCTGTGTAGCAAAAGCACAATGATAGGTGTCATTTATATCCCCTTTGTGGAGTCAGGGCATCTGCTCAAATACATCTTCTTTCCTTACATGAAAGGCATAGCTTTTAGGGCATAATTTAATTACATACACAGTCATTTCCCTCCTCTTAGTAGGAAAAAATCTCATAATGGACCTTCCACTATGTTAAATGAAGCAGATAGCATTCAAACTTTCAATACTCCATTTTTTAAATGCATTTCCCCCAATGTTTAAAACAGTGCTACTGAGCAAGATTTTCCATAATTCCTTCCCACTTCCATTTTACCTGTAGGGTCTTATTTAATTTGATATGTCCCAGGGAAGCTTCAAAGTATAAGAAACACAGCCCAACTTTATTATATCATAAACTTAGGAGAAAGGACAGAATTAACAGGAAGAGATCAAAATGGTCTTGTTCATTACAACTCTCACTAAAAGCTACCCATTTTCCATGAGTTACATGTCTGTATTCTGTCTTCAGTGTTCATTTTTATCATCATTCAATATGTCTTTCCTGAGGAAGTGGTAGGGAATATAGTCGACATTACGAATAATTACAACTGAGGAGCCATTATTATAATAGAGGCTGTGTTCAAAGTTTCCTGGCAGGATAATAGAATGGACTGACTTAGTGTTTTAAGAAATCCTGAGGAAAGGTTACACAATTATAATAAAGTCCTTGAAGCATCACAGACAGAGGAATCTCTATTGTCATGTTAAGTAGTGAGCAAATTTATGCAAAAAAATGCCCATTTACTTTGTCCCTTGAGACATAAAGAGCCAATGAGTTACTTCCATTTGGGTGATGACCATTTGAGATGTGGGTGGAGACATTAAAAAATAAAATTTTAACTTTATTACCCAGTTAAAATTTGAGGTATATGAAGATGAAAGAGTGAATGAAAAGGTAAACCAAGAGGAAAGATGGGGCTTAATTATCATTTTGAAAGAAAAAATTGACAAAATTAAATTGTTTCATTCTGAAAATAATAGAACTATCTTCTGAATATGACATCACACATATTCAAATAAGAAAAGAAACCATATTAGTTTTAACTTTTAAAAATGTTTCTTAAATTTGTCTTTTTTTTTCACACTGTAAGCTCCAAAATTTCTTTCCAGGACCGCTGAAATAATTACTAACTCAAAATTTCCCTCATTTTCTAGTTGCAGGTATTCAACAATTATTTATTAAAGTCAAACAAATCAAAACTATTTATCCTGGCATATAATCTTCTTAAATAGTTAGCTGATTACTAACTCTTAATGCCTCTTGTGTTCAAAATAAAGTTAATTAGAGAAAGAAAAAACAGGAGGTGGTCGAAAGCATAGATAAAGAGAAGAAATATACATTCTGGAAAGAAGATAACCAGATATAAGACAAATCTACAGCTGCAAGCAGAATTTATATCAATAAGCTTCCTAATAAATAACCTCAGCCCCACATGTTGCCAGCAATTACTGATACTTGAGCAGAAATATCCTGGGAGCCCTGCATTCTAAGTCAGCACCAAATGGTGGGAGTGGATACCAGAAATTTGTTTTCACTGCTGCAGGCAAAAGCTCCAATCTCCCTTCTTACCAATGCAAATTGCCCCTCTAGGACATTTCCTGCTGTCCCTTTGAGCTTACTAAATACTAAATAAATATGCCTTTCTTTTCTTACTAAATAAACCTGCTTTTCTTTTCTAAATTTGTCTTGTGAATTTTTTCATTTGCTTTAAATGTTGCATTTGATTAATTTTTGTCATTGCTTTTTTCCTCCCTGCCCTCACCCCAGATTCCAAAAGATGAAAGTTGCTTCTTGAGTGACACCCAAATTCATAACTTCTCTCTTTTTTTTCTAGTATAAATCCCAGGATTGGAAGCAATCTATATTTGGATTGGCTTTCCTTTTTGTTCTGTCTATGGAGAATATTCTTATCCTACTTATGACCCAGGTTGAGCAAAGCTTCCATCAGCATGTGTTCTACTACCTGTTTATGGTAGCCACTATTGACTTTGCTTGTCCACATCTACTAACCTCAGGAGATGGGAATATTCCAGTTCAATTTGAGGGAGATCAATTTTGAGGATTGCCTCACAAATGATATCAGCACACTCACTGGCATGAGTAGAACTTGCTGTTTTGGTCATTATGGCTCTTCATTATTGTGGTGCCACATGCATGTAGTCTTCTTTAGCAGAACCAGAGCCCAACAGACAGAATCATGAATTTCATTAGGATGCATCCCTGAAGGTGAAATTATTGGGTAATAAGATATGTTTAATTTTAATTTTACTTGATAATTTCAAAATACTTTCTAAAGTGGAAGATGACAATTTAAACTCTGGACTTCAGGGCATAAAAGCTTTCATTGTTCTATATGATCAATAGCTATCTGTATTGAAAGCTTTTTACATTTATCACATTTATAGGGATGTCATGATATGACACTGTGATTTTAATTTTAGTTTCTTTGTTATTAATGAGTTTAAAAGTTATTTATTTTTCACTTAAATGTTTACTTTTAAAAATGTCTGTTAACCAGTAAGCTTGTTGCAAACTTACTTTGAAGTCACCAGCAAAATTTAAGTGACACATGATAAATTACCTACTTCCCTTATCTTGTCCATGAATCAAAACCATACATCTGGTATCTCCAGAGATAAATATGCAATTTATCCAATATAGTCATAAGTTAACTTCATCTCTCACAATATTCATTCTGTAAAAGCAACACAATTTTCCTTTGATAATCAAGATTATCTACCCTAGCTGAAAAATGGCATGAGATATCCATAATTATTGGGGGAAATTTTTAGATTGTAATTAAATTGAATTGTGGCTGTGTTTTCTAGTAGAAGTATATCTCTTTTGGGAACAAGGACCTCCACTCTGCCAAATCCAATGCTATGGGGATAGGAAAAAGTATTCTGAAAGTTAGTTATGTAAGGGAGAAAAAGTTTCTTCTTTCTAGGTCCTCGTGTGGACTAATAATTAAATTGATATAAGACAGATTAACAGGAAAGAAAAAGAAGTTTAATTTTGTATGTATAGGAGCCCTACAAAGTCAGGAGAAATTCCCTGGTAGTCAGGTAATTGAGGCTTATATACCATACTGAGCTAAGGGAACAGGGAGAGGGAATAAGGGATCTGGGATCTCAAAGGGGAAGAAGACAATTCACAGGAAGCTGAAAAGAGCAGATGTTAGGTTAACAAATGTTTGCCATGTCCTGCAGATAAGTCTTTCATATATAAAAAATTATTTTTGGTGATAGCTCTCTTCCTGGTACAAATCTCCTATCTAAATTCTGTTAAGGAGTTAAAGGAAAGGTAAAAAGTTCTTGAGTTTGCTGGGCCTTGATTGTTTTTAGCTCTAAATAATTCATATGCCAAAGTGGCACATCCTGGGGTGGTCTGCCCTGAAGTCCCTTGTTGCAGGAAACTAGGCCCAGCAGAAAGAATCACCCAAACACCAAAGACAGAAGAGAAAGGGATCCTTTATTCAGCTGGTGGAGCATCAGCAGACAAAAGCTTAAAATAGTTGAGCTTCCCAACCCACTCTGGTCCTTTCCTTTTATAGGACTTACAGGCTTTTAGACAAAGAGGCAATCATGTTGCCTTATGATTGATGGTCCTAACATATTGGCACAAATTCCTGGTGGACTGTTACACATTGGCACAAATTCCTGTGGGCTCTTACAGAAAAAAGAATTTAGGATGTATTGTTTTATTGCAGGGAGCATCCTTGCACCAGGGCAGGAGGGATTTCTTGCTTTAGAGCAGGGAGCAACCTTGCACCAAGAGAGGCATGCCAAATAGGATAGGCATACTATATAGGGCAGGCACGCTGGATATGGGGTGGATAAGTCCCCAAGGCAGGGCCTCCTTTCTCACCCTCAGTTATGAAATGTAATAGTGAGAGAGTTTATTCCTACCCCCATCCCTCAGTAAGCCTAAGTAATATGGCCAAAAAGGAAATCTCACCATAAATTGTGCTTATTAAAGCATATATAACATACTGTAAAATAGCACTTCTAGTTTGTAAGCTTTCTTAACAGCTGGCAGCATTACTTATTCTGCATAATCTATCCCTATAATCTCTCAGACCATTTGCTTGGGGTGATGGAGTTCATAGTATATTCCATGAATTTCATGGGTATAATTATAATATTACAACTCTTTATTTAAAAAATAAATTATTTGTTTTCAGCATAATATTATATAGACCACCAAAGTGATGAATAAGGCATTCTGTAAGCTATGGGTAGTGATTCTATGAGTAGTGCTGCAGATAGTAAAGACAAATTTGTGTTTGCATATCTACTCACAGAAAGAAATGCCACTCCTACTACTGCTCCCATCATGGAATCTACAAATAATTGCCTGCCTACGTTCTCCAAGAAAAAGATCTCATATCAGAAGTTCAAACATTGGTTTCTACTTTTGAGTGGTTGGGCATTTATCAGTAAGTGTAGCCAGATCAACTTGGATTAGGGAAATTACATGTGTGTGAGCTTGAAGAAACATGTGTAGGAACTGTTATTCATAATGACACAAACCTAGAAGGAAATTAAATGCCCATTAATGACAGAAAATATTTTAAAAAGCATAGGATATTCACATAATGGATTGCTATGCAGCAATAAACATTATTGAATCATAGATGTATGCAGCAACATGAATTACTCTTATGTTGAGCAACAAAAGAACATATACCAATGATTTCATTTATATGAGAATAGATAACAGAATACATAAAGCTAAATTATAACATTTAGGGATGTACAATAAGTACACAGAGAAAAGCAAAAATGTATTAGTAAAAAAAGTAAAGATGGTTATTACTCTTTAAGGGATAGTAGAAAAGGTATCAAGTAGAATAGCTTTGACAATGGTTTCTTGGGGCTAACAATGTTCTACTTCTTGACCTGTGTTGTTACATAAATGTTGACAATTTATTGATTTTTGTGCACCATTTTTGCACATAGTTAAATTTCACTTTTTTAAGAAGATTAAGATTAAAATGAAAGAAACAACATAGAAAAAATATGGGAGAATATTTTTATTCTAATCATCTCAAAAGTGAAAACCATCATAATCTTGACATAAAACTTAGTAGTCATTAAAGAAAAGATTGATACATTTGACTTTTAAAAATTTCTTATGACAAAAATAGCCATAAACAACATCAAGAGAGAGACCGGAGGGCATGGAGGGGTGTGACTCATATCATGGGCAAAGGAAAAATTTCCTAAATAAGTAAAGAGCTCTAACAAATCATTGTTAAATGCCTAATAGAGCATCAATCAAGAATATAAATTGGTAGTACACAGAAAACTGAATCAATTATAAGCATATAGAAGCATGGTTAACGTAATTCAAAATCAGAAAACATGTAAATCACAAATATATATTGTTTTACCTCTCTAAATGGTAAAATATTTTAAAATGTATTAAGAATTATTTAATAGATATAGGAAAATGTTGATCTCGTACCTTACACATTGGGATACAAATTGGTAATATCACTTCTCTGAATAAAGGAATAATGCCTTGTGATCTAGAAATTTCTCCTAGAAATAAGTTTTAAACTTTCAAATGAGGTTGAATGATAAAATGAGGTTGTAAAGCTTGTGTACCCCAGCACTGCTTAGATACACACTCCAAATGTGAAGGAGAAAAATTATTATACAAATATTTAGAAAATATTAGAAAAAAGTTCTAATAGAGAGATAGGGAATATACAAATAGCAAGATATATTGTTAAATAAAGAAGAGTTCAGCATTGAGTATGCTACCATTTAGATTTTAAAAGCTTATGATCATGAAAGAATCAGGAAGAACTTGTAAGATTTGATGATGATGATTGCCTCCAGAGAGTATTGTGTTGTGGGATATTTTGTATCACTATATAGAGTTTGGAAATTTAGAATGTTGGACTTTGTGTATATATGACCAATATATATGAAATTGAAGGAAACCAGGATATGTCACCCTAAAATATGTCTCTTTGACTTTCAAACTATTTGAACTGAAAGCAATTAAGAAGCAATAAGTACAAAAACCAAACCAAACAAAGAAAACCTCTCCCCACCCTTTTTTTAGCCTAGAGGCAGGAAATATATTTTCCTTTATCTGGACACAACTTTTATCAGCCCAGCAACAGCACCAGAGAAATCCGCAAACAAAACCTTGTTAAACTGTTATTTTCCAGTTACTTTTTCACCAATTACTTCTCCACCCTCAAACTTCTTTGTTTGTCAGTTCTTTACAAATTTATTATTTCTTTGTCTAACAAGTATAAAAGCTCCTTGCTTTAGTCACTTCTTCAGGCTTTTATTGTCCTGTGAAGGCTCCCATATCCATGTAAAAATTCAATAAAATTGGTATGCTTTTCTCCTGTTAATCTGTTTTTGTCAGTTTAATTTTCAGATCCAGCCAGGAACACTAAGAGGGTTGAGTAAAATATTTTCTTTCCCTATAAAACAAAATATTTTATCATTATCTAAAACAAATATTGTAAATTGGGAGTATACTTATTGATGTGAAAAATATTGATTGTATGTGCTTACCAATAAAGATCTGAAACTGTAAAACAAATTTAAAGTTTATTTGGGGTCTTAAAGGATTAGAATCCAAGTAGAGGTAGCAACTCAAACTGCACTGTGGAGAGAACAGGCAAGGCAGGGTTTATAAAGGCAAAAAGTACAAAATAAAACTCTTTCATGCAAATAAAGCATTATTGGCTCAATTACCAGGGATTGGTTAGTTTTAGTATGCAGATGAGGGAGATAAAAACTACAAGAAAGAAAGTAAAATCCATATATGTCTGTATAGCAGTTGTTGCTCCAAGACGTTTATGTTTTGGTCTTGACCTGAGCTTAGCCACAGATTTAACAATTAAATGACAATTCTGAGAACTGTGAGGCACAAGGTATGCATAAACCTCCGCTTCCTAATAGCCTTCTTACTGTATTGTAAGTGAATCTTTTAGCAATGCTTATTCCATATTTTTGTTTTTTGCTCCTTCCATACTGCACCCATTTTTATCATGTCTCCTCTTTCATTTATGTTTCCTTTTGTGTAACCCTGGCCATAGCCTAGATTCTTAGCATCCTGAGGCTAGGGATTACATCATATTCAATTCTGCCTGTTCCTCTCTCTCTCAAACCCAAGTTATAACCAGTAATGTGACCAAATAAATATCTCAAAAAATTAATGAATGAGTAAATGAATCAATGAATTATAACATGTACTAATAATTTATTCAATGCTTTTGCTTAACCTCACAATTATATTTTTAGGGACATTTCAAATGGAGGTCCCAAACTGGTGAAATGACTAAAACAGAACTCTTAGAAATGTCTTGAATGAAATGTAGAGTATTAAAAAAATTAATCAATAGTTAACGTTGGAAAATTTCAGAAAACATCTATATCCAGCTTGTCTTAAAGATACTGAAACATTTTGCAGCTCTGAGCCCATGGCAACAATGTGCCTGAATGCTCGAATTTAGTAGAATTTGTCCTGCATGGAGAAGATATGCTTGCTCCACATCAACACAGCCTTCTCCTTTTACACAAAATGCATATGTTGACACCAGGACTGCAACTCTCATTTTGTTACCTGCCTGTTCTCATTAGACATATGAGTCTATAAAATCATAAAATCTATGAGGAATAGATATGTTACTTCTTTATTCTACATTCTCTCTTTGGCGTATATTTACACAAAAGGAACTTTTCAAAAGAGAGGACTTGTGCTGTTAATACCATTTTACATATATGTTTTACAAATATCTCCTTCACTTCTTTTTTTGCCCCCAATCCACAGCAATATGTCTATTGTATGATTTATTTTTCTTGGGTAAAGACAACCTTGTCTCCAAGTAAAAATTTGATCACACCTTCCCGAATCTGTTTGGTTTTGACTCCATAAACAATTGGATTCATTGTAGGGGGCAGTAGCAGATAAAGGTTGGCCACAATGATGTGTATGTGGTGAGGGATATTGTGTTCTCCAAAACGATGGGTGAAAAAAGTAAAAAATGCTGGGACATAAGTGATTACAATGGCGCAGATATGAGATGTACAGGTGCTGAAGGCTTTGTAACGAGCATCTGCAGATGACAGGCTCACAACAGCTCGCAATATCATAGTGTAAGACAATAAAATACAGCAGATATCAAACACACCAATAAGAAGAGCAACCATCAGACCATAAATTGCATTGATCTTAAAATTGCCGCAGGACACCTTGGCCACAGACATGTGGTCACAGTAGGTATGGGGAATGAAGTTGCCCCGGCAATAAGGCAGGTGCTTGGTGAGGAAAGTGAATGGGATGACAAGCATTACACCCCTAAGGAAGGTGGCAAGACCAGCCTTGGTGATAACATGGTTGGTGAGAATGGTCGAATAATGTAATGGGTAGCAAATGGCCACATAACGGTCCAGAGCCATGAGCATGAGCACCCCAGACTCCATCCCAGTCAGCATGTGGACAAAAAACATCTGGGCCAGGCAGGCATTAAAGTCAATCTCCTTGAATTTGAACCAGAATATACACAGCATATTGGGTACAGTTGTGGTGCACAAGCTGACATCTGTGAAGGAAAGTAGGGCCAGGAAGTAGTACATGGGCCGATGCAGGGCCTCTTCATGGCTGATGAGGTAAATGAGCCCACAGTTTCCCAGGACAGCAATGATGTACATGAAGCAGAATGGCAGGGAGATCCAGACATGTGAGGCTTCCAGCCCAGGGATACCATTCAAGATAAAGAATCCTGGGGTCAGGCTGGAGCTGTTGGCTCTGGACATAATGGCTGAAAGGACGTGGGCATCTTACTTTCCTTAAAAGTTGTAGTTTGCTGATAGGAAATCATTCATAGGTGAGTAGAGGGATTGGAAACCAAATACAAAAGAAAACAAAATACAAAAAATTTTTAAATAAGAAGTGATGAAGTTCTCCTAGAATTACACTATCTAGCTTGATATTCCATCTTTCTTTTTTACCTAATACGTGCTATTGACAAGTTGTTTAGACATTTTAAGCCTCAGTTTTCTCAGTCTAAAATGGGGATCATAATTATGCCAAGTTCAGAAAAGTTTTCAGATTATTCAATAAGAATTTATATAATGTGTTAAAACTGTGCATAGTGAATATTCAATAAATATTAGCAGTAATACTACTGTTGTTATTACTATTATCATCATTTCATAGCTCAGTATAAAGCATCCCATATGATCAAACTTACTTTGATCAATATATCAAGGAAATTTAAATGGAGCCTTAAGCCCTGCTGTAACTCAAGAGCCATTGTGCATTTTAGGGTAGAAAAGTTAGTATGAGATTTTGAAAAATGCGATTATATGGGTGATTCGGAACTGAACTTTAGAAAGCAAAGGTTAGTTACTAGGACCTCCAAAAGACTAACATATACTATTAGGTTTTAGACAGAAAAAATAATATAAATGTTTCAACTGTGGAATAAAATCCAGGGACATCCTGTCCAGTTAATCCTTGCAAGATACCTGCTAACTCTAAGTAAGTAAGCATGTGTGTATTAGAATATCTGCAAAAAGAACTTGTGTGTATGAAATGCCATCTCTGATGTCTTCCTTTTTCTAAGGTAGCCAGAGAGAACTAGAACCATAAGACTGAAAAGACCAAGATATTATGATATCAGAGGAGAAATTTTTGGCTCTGTATATCTGGTTTATATACTGAAACTGATTATACATCATGAAAAACTCTTAAGCTCTTCCAAGCGTCGATACTATAGAACTAAACAATTTCTTCACCTCAGATCATAAACAAGCACATAGATATAGATTCAGCTTTTTTAATCCCCATCATCAGTAAAATATTTCTATTTACGTCCTCCCTGCCAGTTCATTTTCAAAGATGCACATAAATTCTGCTGCTAGGTGAGCTATTTTTAACTTAGAATATATTCAAAAGAAAGAAAACTAAATAGAGTTTTCTGAAAATATGAGAGCAGAGTTCTAGCACATGCTTACTTATAAAGACATGGACACTCAGACTCCATGTTTTTTCAATGGACTTGAACAAGTTTCAAAGTATTCTTTTTACAATTTTCATGACTTTAAAAGGTGGGGAGTGGTAATAGTACATCTTATGGGGTTGTTAGAATGGTTAAGTAAGAGTTAATCCTCCAAATGGTGTCTGGCATCTATTAATAGTAAGTAATCAATGTATTTTGCCTTTTGTAATAATAGATAATTGTCAGATTCTGTGCTAAAACATATATTACTTTTAAACAGATATTTATTGATTGTCTTTCACATGCCAGGTATCATTCTAGTTTCTACAGCTACATAAATTAACCAAACAACAACAAAAACTTCTCTAATCATGGAACTAATATTTCAATGGAGGTTGAATCCTGTATTCAAACTTAACAATAATGCCATGGATATGTGCTATTACTCTCATTTTATGTAGGAGAAAATGTAAGTGCAGGGTGAGTCATTACAATGTCTAAGTGCACAAATAATAAAAAGTGGTAGAACCATGATTCAAATCCAAGTTTATTTGACTTTGAAGCCATGGGTTTAATCAATCTATAAGTGTTACCCTAACTTAATTTAATCCTGAGATATAACTACATAAACTAGGAATAACTAGTTTAAACAAGTCATGATGACATAGAAGGAACTTATTTTTAATAGCATCTTAGGGAAGAGATATTATAGAAAAATATGTAAAGTTATAGAAAGTCAGTCTTTAGCTAAAGGAGCTCTCTGTTAGAGGGAGCCTATCTGTTAGAGAGAATTTACCTATAAGATACCCAGAGTTCTAATCCTGGACTCATTCATATACATAGTTGTATAGGAAGATTTCTATAGTGATGTCTTTTTCAGGAATTCCTCTCAGTGCCTTCTAGGACTCAAGTCTAGTATTCAGTTACTTTCCACTTACTTATGATGAACATTTCCATTAGAAAGAGTTCTGAATATAGATATCCTTAATTCAGGAAAAATTCTTGTTTTCCTTCTTTTGGAGTCCACTAATGTCTAGACTTGTCTATGTTTATTAAATTATGAGGTAGTTTTAAATTTACTTCACAGTTGTGGAGGACTGCTTCTTTTTCTCAGGCTCCAAACAATTGGTCATGTACTCTGGTTGGAGTTAAGAAGAAATACTGAACTTCCAATCAACCACATCTCAAACACTTGTATTTCCTTTACTACAAACTCTACATTTGGGCAAAATCAAGTCTTTGGGAATCACTCAAACTCACCTCAGTGTTGGCAAAGACCAGACTTGAAGTCATAACTGGACACCTGAGCATCAAAGAGTTCTGTAACAACCAGATTCCACCTCTTCATAGCATTTCTGTATCCTTTGAGGATTCTCCAGATTTGAGTGTCTATACTTGATTGGATCTCCATGGTAGATGTCTCAGAAGGTTCTGGTGAGAGTAAAAATCCTTTGGGACTTTTGCTATTACTTCTACATATTTATCAGTTTTTTAAGCAGGAGTGAAAGTACAAAACAAGTATTAATGTTAAATAACTTAGAATTATTTGTTTTTCATTAATCTTGATTTATAAAATAATAGTTTATAATGATAAAATCTCCCAAAATGTACTAAAACAATTGTAACATCAATCTTACTGTCCCAACACCCTGACATATATATATGTTCAATGCATATATCTATATCTATATCTATCTATATCTATATCTTTATATGTGTGTGTGTGTGTGCATATATATGTGTATATATAATATATACGAGGTATGACAATTAAGTTTGCAAACTTTCCACTGTGTGATTACATTGGCAGCACCGTACAAACAACTCAGTAAGGTTTAATAACCTTGGCATATGTGTATCTCACAGTTCTGTTTATGTCAACATGTGGTGGTGTCTTGGTGAGTGGAGTTCATTATCGTTGTTGCATGTTTTTATGGGCTGTCGCGAGAATGTTGGAACTTGAATTAGAACAATGAACAAATATTAAACTTCTTATTAAACTTGGAAAGAGTGGAAGTGACATCAGGAACATGTTAGTTCAAGTTAATGGGGATAATGCTATAAAGAAAACGTCAGTGTACAAATGGATTAAACATTTTTTTGAGGGGAAAGAAAGTGTCACTGATAAAGAGCAGTCAGGGCAGCCAGTAAAGTAGAACTGACAAAAACATTGCAAAAATTCATTAAATTGTGCATCAAAATCATTGGCTGACTGTGAGAAGCACAGCAGACCAAGTGAACATTGATTAAGAAATAGTTCAGAAAATCTTAACTGAAAATTTTGGCATAAGAAAGATGTGTGTAAGAATGGTCCTGAATGAGCTCACCAGTGAACAAAAGCAAGGAGAGTTGAAGTTTGCTAAGACATTTTGGAGAGGCAAGGCAATGTTTTGGGACATGTTATCATTGGTTATGAAACGTTGGTGTACCAATACAACCCTGAAACAAAGCATCAAAGTGTAAATTTAATAAAATTTCAAACAACAATGATTACACACTTTTGTTTTTTAAAAATAAGAAGCTGAAAGAATGATTTCAGAAAGATGACAAGTTAAGGATTTTTCTTACTGTACCCTCATCCCCACATAGAACACTGATTTTAACAATCACCCATAGAGCAGGGTCTATAAGCATCAATTTCTTCCTTTACCATAATTTATAGTTCAAATATGTTTAAACTGCCTATTTTAATGAGTTTCCTGAAGTTATTTTAAACTTGCATACATACTCAATATTAACATTTCTTTTGTACTAAATTAGTGGGATAATATTGCTTAATAAAATTATATAGGTTTCAAGTGTACAATCTTGTAATACATCATCTATGTGTTGCATTGTGTAGTCACCACCTAAAGTCAAATCTTCTGTCACTATATTTTTGACCCTATTTATCCTCTTCTACCACTCCTCCATCCCCCTTATTCTCAAATAATCACTGAACTGTTGTCTATGTCTATGAATTTTTGCTTTTTTGTTGGTCTTATTCACTTGTTGCTTTCAGTTTTATATCCCACATATGAGTGACATCAAATGGTTCTTGATATTTTCTGTTTGACTAATTTTTTAACATAATAATATTGTCATAAATGGCAGTATTTCATCTTCTCCTATGGCAGAATGATATTCTATTGTATATATGTGCTACATCATCTATATCCAATCACTTACTGAAGGACACTGCAATTGTTCCTTGTCTTGGCCACCTTGAATAATGCTGCAATAAACATAGAAGTACATACTCATATATCTTTACAGATAAATGTTATCAGATATTTTTGGGTAGATACCCAGAAGAGGGATTGCTGTATCCTATGGTAATGCTATTCTTAATTTTTAAAGGAAACTTTATACTGTTTTCCATAATGGTTATACTGTTTTCCAACAGGCTATGAGGATTTATATTCTCCCACAACTTCTCCAACACTTACTACTTATCTTGTTGATGATAGCCATTCTATAATAACAAGTATGAGGTGATATCTCATTTCTCATTTGATTTGAATTTTCCTAATAGTTAGTGAAGTTGAGCATATTTTCATATATCTATTGGGCATTTGTATGTCTCCTTGAAAAGAGTGTCTGTTCAGATTCTCTGCCCATTTATTTTTAAATTGGATTGTTTGTTTTTTTATTGTTGAGTTGTATGAGTTTTTATGTATTTTGGATATTCACCCCTTATCGGAGGTTGTATTTGCTATCTTCTCCCATTTGGTTGTTTTTCTCTTTATTTTGTTGATGGTTTCTTTTGCTGTGCAGAAGCTTTTTAGTTTGACATAGCCCCCCCATTCATTTATTTTTGTTTTTACTTCCCTTGCCTTTGAGGTAAAATTCATAAAATCCTCTCTAAGGCCAAGTTCCATAAGTTTAGTACCCATGTTTTCTTCTATACACTTCATTATTTCAGGTTTTATATTTAGGTCTTTGATCCAATTTGAATTAATTTTGATGTATGGTGATATATAGCAGTCTACATACTTTCTTTTTCTTGGGGCTTTCCAATTATTCCAGCACCATTTTTTTATTGTTAGACTTATTTGGGTGACAATGATTAACAAAATTACATAGGTTCCAGGTATACGATTCTGCAGTGCATCAACTCTGTGTTGTACTATGTGCTCACCACCCAGTGTCAGTTCAATTTCCAGCACCATATATTTGACTCCTCCTTTTTCCTTTCACACCCTTCTCCCCTTGCCCTCGAGTAACCACTAAACTAAAACCAAGAACCATATGACTTCACTCATACTTGGACTATAAAACTGAAAGCAACAAAGAAACAAAAACTCATGTTCCATCACCATTTATTGAAGAGGCTTTCTTTTCTCTGGTGCATGTTTCTGGCTCCTTTGTCAGAAATTATTTGCCCATATATATGTGGGTTTATTTCTGGGTTCTTAGTTCTGTTCCATTGATCAGTTTTTCCTACCAATACCATTTTGTTTTGATTATTGTCACTTCATATTAATAGTATATTTTAAGTCAAGAAGTATGATATCTTCAGCCTGTTTTCTCAGGATTGTTTTGGCTATTGGGAGTCTTTTTTGATTCTGTATGATTCTGGTGATTGGTGTTTTTGTTCTATGTCTTTAAAAAACTGTCATTGAGATATTGATGGAGATTGCATCTAATCTGCATATTACTTTGGGTAATGTTGATTGTTTAATCAACAAAGGTGCTTTAACTATGTTGATTCTTTTAATCCATGAATACAGAATATCTTTGTATCATCTTTATATTCTTTCAATAATGTCTTATGGTTTTAAATGTACAGGTTCTGCAAATTTTTTGTTAAGTTTATTCATAAGTATTTTATTCTTATTGCTGCAATTGCAATTTTTTTTCTAAAAATTTACTGTTAGTACATAGAAATGCAGTGAACTTCTTGTACATTGATTTTGTATCCTGCAACTTTATTGTATATGTTTACTGTTTCTTATAGTTTTTTTTGTGGAATCTTTAAGGTTTTCTCTATAATGAAACATGTTATCTGCAAAAAGTGACAATGTGACTCTTCATTTTCAATTTGGACACATATTTATGACAAAGCCCTGACTTGACCCATTATGAAAAAACAAAATTAAAAAACAAAATCAGAAATGAAAGACAAGTTATGACAGATACCACAGAAAGAGAAAGAATCATACAAGAATACTATGAAAGACTATATGCCACCAAATTCAATAACTTTAAAGAAAGGGACAAGTGCTTAGAAATATATAATTTTCTTGACTGAATCATGAAGAACAAAAAAATCTAGAGGCCAAAAAACAGCAAACAAATTAAAACAATCATCCAAATCTCCTCAAAAGCAAAGTCTAGGACCAGGTAAATTCACTAGTAACTTCTACCAAACATTCAAAAATGATTTAACACCTGTCAGTCTGAAACTCTTTCAAGAAATTAAAGAAGAGACAATACATCCTTATTCATTTTATGAGATCAACATTACCCTGACACCAAAACCTGGTAATAATGGCACAAGAAAAGAAAATGCAGACCAATATCTTGGATGAATACAGAAGCGGAAAGTCCTAAACAAAATACTAGCAAATTGAATTCAACAATACATTAATAAAATTGTGCATCACAATCAAGCATGATTCATTCTAGGGGTTCAAAGATGGTTCAAGATGGACAAATTGATCAATGTAATACACCATATAAGTGAAATAAAGGATAAAAATCATATAATTATATTAATGGTTGCAGGAAAAGCATTTGATAAGACATCACATCCATTTATGATTAAAATGCTTAAAAATGGGTATAGAAAGAAAGTACCTCCACATTATAAAGGCTATATATGACAAACCCTCAGCTAATATCATTATTAATGGTTAAAAACTGAAATCTTTTCTTTGAAGATTAGGAAGTAGACAAGGATGCCCCCTCTCATTACTGTTATTCAACATAGTATTGAAATGAATGTCCTAGCTAGAGCAATGAGGCAAGAGAAAGAATGTTAAGTTTAGATTCATTATTTTCTTAATGATTTTGAATATTGTCTGTTTTCCAGTCTTTCTGAGCTCTGCTTTATTAGCACCAAGGATATTAATGTCACCTGTTCATTCTCTTCCCTTTCTCTTCTCTTAGAGTTTTTACCTATTGTCTTTGTTTATTGCATTTAATAATAGCATCTAATATTTGCTTATTACTAATATATAATAATTACTAATGTAAAAGAATAACTTATTTTATTTACTGTTTAATCATAAATTTAACTTTTTTATTTTTACTTTCACAATTATATTTCTTTTACTCATTTATCATTGTTTTATCTCATCATGTTACCTTATTATCCCATTCTCCAATTTGTTCACTCAGGACAATTCTGTCATCATGATTTTTATCCTTTTTCATAAATTATATAAAGTTATGCCCATTTTTGAATTATTACTTAAGTAATCTTTTAAATTATTGTAACCATAAAGATTTTATATGTATGTGATAATTTTTTATTTTTCTACATTTTTTCCATCTTATCAGGAAATTATTACAGGCTCAATACAATTATTATTGTTTGTGGTGGTATTTCTTTCCCTCTGTATTTCTCCCCAACCAGAGAAATTTTTCTAATTAGATATGTTTATCATGAGAGTTTTTCAAAACACATTGAGTAAAAATATTTTTGTTTCCTTTCTCTTTTATTTCTCTCATACTTGGACAGGGAAGGCAGAATGACATATGTGTTTCTACACTCAGTGTCAGATTCTAGCAAAATTTTATCAGTGTCTCTATCTTCCGGAGGGAGCCTTCTTCTTCTATTCTGGCTACTGGTATACTGTGTACATTTCCTAGAAGTTTCTTAAATCAAGTTTCATCCTACCTATACTCTCACTTACGATAATTATTAGTAAAGATTTGTGGACTAAGTTTCTTCATGTACACTCTTATATATTTATCCCTTCCATTTAATACCTTCTTCCTGCTTAATTGTTTTCAGTATTTGCAATTTCCCCTGATATGTTGAAGGTGGGTATGTATATTTGTCTGTGTAGGAGTAGGGGCTTAAGAGAGACCCATTAAATATCAGAATGTGCATTGAGTACTCTTACTACTGTGCAGAGACAATTAAATATATAGAGAAAGACTATTGTTAAAGAAAGTCTTTGTAATCTTTTGTCTTTTTGTATATATCTATAGGGACATATGCAACATATGTTGCATTGGTGTTTCTTCAAATGATCACAGTAATATTATAGCATTTTTTCTGCATCTTTGGGCATAGATATTATAGTTCCCATTCACTGTATAATTATGCCAGATTCTAGTTTTCATGTTTTGTTCAGACTTTACATATTGACAATAGATTTCCAACACTGAAGTCATATGAGTAAAGTCTTTGTATAAACTGTGCGTTATCATCTCCTTCTTGTCTCTGTGATTTACTTATCACTAAAGTTTGACTTCTCATTTTTGCTTTTAATTTTACTTTCTATAATTTCAGAAATATATGTAACGCAGAATTTCCATGTGTTTGGAAAGTTGTAATTGTACGTTCCTGTTTATATTCATACTGATGCCCTGGCTAGAATTCCTTAAAATACTAATATAGTAGAATCAACACACTACCATTGTTAGTGCAACATAACTTCAGAAAACCCTATACAGTAGACTCCCTGATAACCAGAACTTGAGCGATCAGCACTTTCATGCAACTGGCCAAAATTTTTGCTGGTTGCTCGATAGTGCTGATTACTTAAGTTTCAATTAACAAAGAATCTATGTACATTTATCCAGCATCTACCAATCCCCAAGGGTGTCAGTTAACTGAGAGTCTACTGTATTACATAAAGTAGTCTTTAAATTTTACAGCACAGGAGTAGCATACTTTCCTAATTATTTTTCAATGATGTATTTAAATATTAAATATGCATTTCAAAACTATCAGTCATGGTATATTAGGTTTGGATTGGCTATAAAATTTACAAAAGTTGAAACAAGAAAAATCACAAGTAAACATCCTAACATCTCATCTCAAAGAACTGGCAAAAGAAGAACAGAAAGAACCTAAGGTCAGCAGATGAAATGAAATAATAAAAATTAGAGCAGAGCTAAATGAAACTGAGAGCAGAAATATAATAGAAAGACTTTATGTAACAAACAGCTGGTTCTTTGAAAAAAATCAACAAATTTGGCAACCCCCTGGTTAAACTAACCAAAGGATGAGTGGAAAGGATAAAAATACCAAAAATTAGAAATGAAAGGTGAGAAATTATGACTGATACCACAGAAATACAAAGGATTATAAGAAAATACTATGACGGTCTGTATGCCACTAAATTTAACAACCTAGAAGAAATGGGGAAATTCTTAGAAACATATAGTCTCCCAAGACTGATCCAAGAAGAACTGGATAATCTAAATAGACTGATAAATAGTAAAAAAAAAATGGAATTAATTATCTAAAACCTTTCCAAAGGCAAAAGCCCTGGACCAGATGGGCTCACCAACAAATTTTACCAAGGATTCAAAGAATTAATGTCCATCCTCTTCAGAATCTTTGGAACAATTGAAGATGAAACAATACTGCCTAACTCATTCTCTGAGACCAACATTACCCTAATACCAAAGCCTGGTAAAGACAACACAAAAAAGAAAAACTATAGACCAATATCTCTGATGAACACAGATGCAAAAATCCTAAACAAAATATTAATAAACAGAACACAACAATGCATCAAAAAGATTATACACCACAATCCAGTGGGATTTATCTGAGGAGCACAACGATGGTTCAACATGTGAAAATCAATCAATGTGATACACTACATAAAGAAAATAGAAGTAAAAAACCATATGATCATATCAATGGATGCAAAAAAAAGCATTTGACATGATACGACATCCATTTATAATAAAAACTCTGTATTACATGGGTATAGAAGGAAAGCACCTCAACATAATAAAGGCCATATATTATAAACTTTCAGCTAATAACATACTGAATGGGGAAAAGCTGAAGCCCATTCTTCTAAAATCAGGAACAAGACAGGGGTGCCCCTGTCACCAGTGCTATTCAATATAGTACTGAAAGTTCTAGCCAGAGCAACCAGGCAAGAGAACGGAACAAAAGGTATCCAAATTGGGAAAGAAAATGTCAAACTGTCACTATTTGCAGATGACATGCTCCTTTATATAGAAAAAATTCCAAAGACTGCACCAGGAAACAATTAGAAACAATAAATGAATACAGTAAAGTGGCAGGAAACAAAATCAGTGCACAAAAATCAATAGTATTCCTATATAAAAACAGCAGATCTTCAAAAAAAGAAATTAGTGAGTCAATACCTTTTGTGATTGCAACAAAAGGAATGAAATACCTGGGAATTAACTTAACAAAAAATGTGAGAGATTTATAGATGGGAAATTATAAGACACTACCAAAAGCAATTGAATGGGACACACACACAAAAATAGAAAGATATTCCATGTTCATGGATAGGAAGACTTAACATTATTAAAATGGACATATTACCCAAGGCTATATAAAGATGTAATGCAATTCCTATCAAAATCTTACAAATATACTTTCACAAAACAGATAAAAATGATCAGATTTGTATAAAACCACAAAAGACCTCTAACTGCCAAAGCAATACTACATAAATAGAATAAGAATGGTGGTATCATGTTCCCTGATTTCAATCCATACTACTAAGTATCAAGAATCAAAACAGCTTGGTATTGGCAGAAAAACAGACACATAGACCAATGGAACAGAATTGAAAACCCAGAAATAAAGCCATGAATATATGGACAAATAATTTTTGATAAAGGAGCAAAAAATATGCAATAAGGAAAAGAAGGCCTCTTCAGTAGATGATGCTGAGCAAACTGGAAAAAAATATGCAAAAGAATGTATCTGAGCTATGAACTCTTACCATGTATTAAAATTAATTCAAAATAAATAAATATCCTCCACATAAGACCCGAAAGAATTAACTCTACAGAAGAAAACATTGGTACAAAACTCATAGACCCAGGGATCAAGAATAACTTCATGAACCTGACTTCAAAGGCAAGGAAAGCAAAAGCAAAAATAAATGAATGGGACTATATCAAACTAAAAAGCTTCTGCACAGCAAAAGAAACCATCAACAAAACAAAGAGACAGTAAACCTAATAGGAGAAGATATTTGAAAACAACACATCTGATAAGGGCCTAAGATCTAAAATATATAAGAACTAGTCTGACTCAACAACAAAAAAACAAACAACCCAATTAAAAAGTGGGCAGATGACCTAAATAGACATTTCTCCCACAATGAAATACAAATGTATAACAGACATGAAAAAATGCTCAATCTCATTAGCTATTAGGGAAATGCAATCAAAACCACAATGAGATACCACCTCACACCTGTTAGAATGGCTAGTATCAACAAAACAAGGAATAACTAGTGCTGGAGAGGCTGTGGAGAAAAAGGAGACCTCTCATACACTGCTCGTGGGAATACAAATTGGTACAACTACTATGGAAGACAGAGTGGCGGTTCCTCAGAAAATTAGGAGTGAAGTTACCAAATTACCCAACAATTCCTCTTCTGGCTATCTACCCCAAAAACTTGAAAACGTTAGTCCACAAAGACTTATGTATATCAATATTCATCATAGCACTGTTCACAGTGGCAAAGACATGGAAACAACAAAAGTGACCTTTGAAATATAACTGGATAAAGAAGTTGTAGTACATATACACAATGGAATATTACTCAGCTATAAGAAAAGATAAAATATTGCCATTAGAGTTAGAATGGATGGACCTTGAGACCATCAAGCTAAGTGAAATAAACTGGATAGAATAAAACAAGAACCATTTGACTTCACTCATATAGGGAATATAAAACTGAAAGCAACAAAGAAAAAACAATGGAACAAACACACAAACACACAAGAAACTCATGGACACAGTACATGGGGGCAAGAGGGGAGCCAGTGAAAGAAGAGTCAGGGGGTGGGAGTGGAGGGAGGAGGAGCCAAATATTTGGTGATGGAAAGAGAGATCACACTGGGTAATGAACATATAATGCAACATATAGGCAGTCCACTTGTACAATTGTAAAATTAGAATCTGCAACTCTTGCTAACAAATGTCACCCCAGTAAGTCTAACAATAAAAAAGAAATATATTTTAGAATGCTATGGAATAGTTTATAAAGTGCAATGGAATTTAATGAAATGGTATAGAATAAATAGAATGGAGTGTTATGAAATAAAACTTTATAAAATAAAATTTAATGTTATCAAAAATATTTTAAAGCAAAAAGAACTTTACAAAATTCAAAAATTTCATGCAGACCTAGATTATTGTATTGTTACTGAAGGTTACAGGGTGTAGAAATTAGTATATGAGTTATCTTTGGCTTGTTTAGTATCCAGCAATGACACAAGTGCAGCTACTTAGCACTCCATATTTTCCTGCATTAGAAAGGGGCCTGGTTACAGGAGACAAAGCCAATGTTTGTTAATGACTTGATCATTATATAAATCTTCTATGAAAGATTAACTTGACTTTGCAGTCAAGTTATAGGAGAAACTTTTCAGTTGTGATGGTTGAGCTTGGAGAAACATTCTTTAAAGTCAACTAAACACAAATGTTTATAGATTTTGCTGGTGAAATTCCTCTGTTTTACTCCCCCTTCACAACCATTTCTAAGACTTATTCTATGTCTGCTTCAAAAATCTCTCAGAATTATCCTTAAGAAATTGTTCTAAGTTATTGTAGCTTTATTTCCTTGCTTATCTATCTCCTCATCTTTTATTTATATCATATTGATACAAATATGTAAATATTATTCTCCTGAATAGTGGAAATTCATTACAGTTTAGGTAGACATGAGATAGTTTATGTAACTGAACCAAGTTATAAAACAATATGCAATGAAAGGATTAGTGGGGATAAATGAAGTCACTAAAATTCATGTGAATAAATTACTAAACAGACTTTGAGAATTTTTCTTTATGGGTACTCACATGAACAGGAAAATGCCCCAAATAGAATCAGAAAATCTTTTATTTTCCTTTTGATGTGCATCCCACTTGAGATTTGTTCAATATTCAACACAAACAATGAAATTATTTCCGTAGAACCTTAAAATTACACTGATGTGGAATTCCTTTTAGAAAAAAAATCCTCAAGTGCAGGAGGTATTTTCTTATGTATTTAATTATTATAATGTCTACCATTGATGAGTTCTACAAAAAAAATCTCAGGTAATGTTATAGCAGGTATTCAATGAATAATGCTCCCTATAGTAAAACCAGTTAGTTTTAAATTTATACTCAAGAATTTCCTCTAAAATATTCTTTGTCTTTCTTTGATTTTTGGATACTAATTCACGAATCGATTTTATAGCTAAGATACCATTCTCCTTAAGAAATAACTTGAATAATCTTGCCTTGATCTGCTTGGTCTTGACTCCACAAGCAATGTGGTTCAGGGTAGGAGGCAACATGAAATACACATTAGCAATAATGATACAAATGAGATGAAAAATGTTTTGTCTCCCAAAATGGTGAGCAAAAATAGTGAATAAGGTTGGAATGTATATAATAACTGTAGCACATGTGTGAGATGTACACGTGCTTAAGGCTTTGTAAGGAGCATCTGCGGGTGCTCAAGTCTTTGTAACAAACATCTGCATATGACAAACTCACCATTGCTCACAAGATCATAGTGTAAGACAAAAAAAAATACAAAGATATCGAAGTCCCATGTTGGAAGGGCCACTAAGAGACCATAGATAGTATTGACCTTGACTTTGCCACAAGAACACCTTGGCCATACACATGTGGTCACAGTAGGTATGGAGAATGAAGTTGCCTGGCAATAGGGAAGGCACTTGGTGAGAAAAGTAAATGGGATAACGAGCATCACCCTCCTAAGAAAGGTGGGAAGACCAGCCTTGGTGATGACAGGATTGGTAAGAATGGTGGAATAATGCAAGGTGTAACATACGGCCACATAATGGTCCAGACCATGAGCATGAACACCCCAGACTCTATTGTGGTCAGCATGTGGACAAAAAATAACCTCTGGACCAGGCAAGCATTAAAGTCAATCTCCTTGAATTTGAACCAGAATATACATAATATTTGGGTACAGTAGTGGCACACAGGGTGACATCTGTGAAGGAGAGTAGGGCCAGGAAGTAGTATATGGGCCAATGCAGGGCCTCTTTATGGCTGATGAGGTAGATGAGCCCACAGTTCCCCAGGATAGCAATGATGTACATGAAGCAGAATGGCAGGGAGATATAGACATGTGAGGCTTCCAGCCCAGGGGCACCATTCAAGATAAAGAAACCTGGGGTCGGCTGGAGCTGTTGGCTCCAGACATAATGTAAAAGCTGGAAGGAGATTGGCATTTTTATTTATTTATCAATAATTTCTTTATGCATAAGAGAGAGAGTGAGATAGGGTTAGAGATCAGATAGGAGAGTGGTTTGGACAATAATACCCACAAATGCATGAACATTCACCTTGTTAATGATAATTAAGATAGATTCTTTTCCTCCAGCTCTAGCAAGAAAGTTTTTGAACTATGCTATTTAAAAATAATTAAACAATACACTCTTACCCTACTCAATGTTTCATTACATACTTTATCTAAATTAACTATCCTCACTTTCTACGCCTCTCTTAGCACAAGATCTGTATTCCACGTTTTGACAAAAAGCTTTCAGACATGTTATAATAGTCTTCTTTTTTTCACTAAACCATTTCTAGTCTCTCCACATAGATTCTTTCCATGCTAATTGTACTTGAGCCTTGTCACTAACATCATGGTTATATTTAGAGGATCGCCTTAATCTGATTAGTTCTTATCAAGATTTTTGTCCTCCCTAGAAGGTTATAAAGGAAGTTAATAATTTATATAAAATTTTCAGTAATATCTATATATCTTGCTTAAGATAATACATTTTAGATACTCAGTGAAATACATGTGAATGTATGAATGTTTAAATTAGTAAGGATTTGATATGCCTAACACTGAAACTTATTGGCTAATTTTATAAAATTTTAGTAAAAATCTTATTAAAGATTTGAATCCAATCCGATACAACATCCTTTTCTCTCCTTTTTCACATTTTTGTTGTTGTTGTTGTTTGGTTTAGTTTTGTATTTTCAATATAAGATTTATACTCAGGAAGCCCTGGAAGTTCTAAGGATAACCGATTGTTTATCTTGCTTATTTCAAATAATTTTTTTGTAATAACTGAACAGGTATTCAGTACAAAATATTATATCATATATTTGGATTACTATTTCTTATAAAGGCAGTAGAAAGAATTGAATAATGTTTGAAGAAAGTCACAGATTCAAGGATATTTGAGGAAAGTTGAAGGTCCCAAATGGTTAAAATATTTCTTTTAATTGAAAAAATAAAATGATCCTTAATTTCTGGAGTAGATTTGAGATTTCCCATGCAGCAACGTCAATGCCTAACACCTCATCATCAAGCAGAACTAAATAGATAAATAGCAGTATGATGGCATGTATTATTACATAGCTGTGAGGACAGAGGCACAGATCCTGTCACCTAAAAAATCTGGAAATCACTGTAATGTTCAATTTTACTGGGCAGAGTACATAGAAACCACCATAGAAAGAAAAAGAAAACAAAGGAATACAAGTTTCAGAGAATCAGGGTCTCTGGTTTCTAAGCTGACTGCATCTTATGTAAGCAATCCCTTCCTATAGAGGAAAGTTCTCCTAAACCTCTCCAAAAACATCACCACATAAAGAAATCATCATTTCATAGTACTAGACCAGAGAAATGTAAAGAAAAATCTCAAGTTGCCATGATCTTTTATGTGTATACCATGATGAAATAAATAAGTATAAAATGAGACTAAATCTAGTATTAATAGAAGCCACCCAGAAAGAAAAAGAGTCATAATCTCTTCAAAAGTGAAAAAAAAAAAGAAATGCACTGGTTCTTCCTAATATTGCCTTGCAGTAACTGTCCCCATATCCAAGGCCATTGTACTTTCAGTTGGCAATGTCTTTACTTTTTCTAAAATAGGTACTTTTAGGATTTGCCCCACTCACCTTAGTGTTAGGCACAATCAAATTCCTACTCATGGCTGAGAATTCTTAAGAATTCTTCAGAATCCAGACGGGATTTTCTTACATAGGATATTTAGTTTCCCTGGAGAATCTCCAGCAAAATGTACCAGGAATATTGAGTTTACCAGGAATCTCTCAGAGAGATTCTCATTGAAAGAAAATGAACTTTGGGCCTAGTAGTAATAGATCTGTATTTAGAAGTATTTAAATAGAAAAAGGAACAACAATAATAACAAAACAAAAACATAACAAAGTAAAAAACCACAAAATTTGATGTATTTTCTGAAGTGAGAAATGTGACCAATAATCATTTGGAAATGAACATCATTAAAATCTTTTTTCTTAATTAGAAAAGATACATCCTTAATGTAGAAAATATGAAGACTATAGAAATGTATATTAAAAAGTTGCAAAATCACTTGTAATTCCAGCACAGAGGAATAACTACTCTGAAAAGTTTTCTATACTTTCTTTATTTGTATTATGTATAATATTCTGTTTTTGTAATAAATTCAGACTATGGAGTTTTGCATACTTTTTTTCTCAGCCTAGTGTTATTTGTGAACATTTTCTCAGATCATTCTGAATGACTTGAGATCAAAATTTTAACTAGTTAAAATTTCTTTCCACACAATAGCTATACCAAATTTAATTAAGCATATCATTACTCTTGAAAATTTAAATTTTTCTCATTTTTTTCTATCAAAAGTAATTCTCCTGTGAATATCCTAATAAACTCTGTTTGCATTACTGTTTTTCTTTTCTTAAAATAATTAGAAATAGATTTGAAGTCTGTAGAACCAAAATGCATAGGCAATTTTAATTACGTAACCATTGCAAAATTATCTTTATAATATTTGTGTTGATTTTCATATTCATCACAGTTAGTAGATTTTCTCTTTATAAGTATTGATTATTATATGCTCTCCCCTCCCCAGCCAGATACTATCTGTTTGGTATTGTAGCTTGAATTAAATTTAACTTCACTTGTAGTGATTATGAATATTTTTTTCAAGTGGTTTTAATCAATTGTTTTTCTCATACTTCGATTATTTATACACCTGCTTATCCAACTTTAGTGCAGGTGTTAGTTGGTATTTTACACTTGCTAGGCACTTTCAATACTAATATATCCATTTTCTGGCATAGTTTACAAACATTTTTCCAAGGTAGTGTTTGTTTTCAAATTTTATTTTATGATGGAAAAAGATTGAATTGTTTTACCTTTCCTTTCTTTATTGAAGAAAAATCTTTCTATACTTATACTTTAGTTCTTTTTTGGGAAATAATACAAAGTAGGACATAAAGTTATACTGCCACTGTAAACTCATCTCTCACCTAATCCCTCAAAGCTAAATGCTATTAAAGCCTAAATTCTGGAATTGGGACACTAATACATTTTCAGAAGTTTCTTATATAAGTGTCTAATTAAATTTTAATGTAGTAACTTTGTGGTTGTGTTGTTTTGTTTATCTTTTTGCATTAGTAATATTACTAAAAAAGAGTATGAGACTTCCAAGTTGATTATGTGGAAAGACAACTTATATTTAAATAAAATAGTATGCTTTTGTTAAAAAACTGGTACACTACACATAAAATCATTTTGATAAAATTTGAATCAATGAAACTACATTTCAAAATTACATATGAGTCTCAGTATATGTCCTATCAGTTTATATTTAAAATTTTGGGGAAATAATTGGGAACATTTGTTAAATATAGAGCAGGGTTTTTTTAATTTGAAGACCATGTTCCCCAAACTGGTTATGTTCAACTGCATCAAGATTTTCTAGGAAACTGTTAAAATGAAAGATAATAGGATCTCCTATAACCTATCACTTTTGCTCATAAATATTTGTATTAAATTTTGGCATTGACAGAACTAAACATTTTTAATAGAGTTATATTTTTATTTCTAGTTATTATTAATTCTATTTTCATATTAAATTAGACAAATATCAGACATATAAGATATGAGGACAATATTTAATTTACACTGTATATATTTTCTGCATATTTAGCCATTTTTGTCAATAGTTGATTTTGAAAAATATATTTTCTCAACTTTTTGCATTGTAGAAAACAATTATTTCAAAACATAAAACTTCTATTATTCATCTGTTTAAAACTTTCCATTTTCTCTTTTTCTTACCATAGAGTTCAGAATGACTCTATGAAGTCATTTTGTTATTTAGATACATGATTTTGTTTTGTATGAAAGAAAACAACAACAATAACAAAACGACAGAAAGAAAACACATTAGGTTAAAAAAAAAGCAATTAAACTAACAAAAGAACACTTAACATACTATATACTCAAAAAGAACTGACCCTTGATTTCAGCTCACTTAATAGTTCTGTACAACATTTAGATTTTGATGACCACTCCTGAATTTTCTTACCCCGCTGCTCCTTTTTTTTTTCCTATCCATCTTTCTCCTTCTCTTTTTTCTTCTTGATTTTCCTCTTTTATGACCCCTGAGCTTCTAGATTTAACTGCGTCAGAGTTCTTATCACTACCCCAAGTTGCAGTATTTTATCCTTAGAAGCTGTGCTTAGCAAAAAAATCCCAATCCACATACACACCTCTTTCTCCACAGCACTTCTTAATTCCACCCTCAACCCCATGTGCATTTGCCTACAAACTGTCTAACCCTTACTGGTACCTGGGAGTTTTGGATGTGTTTGGATGCATGAAAGTAGGTTTAGGTGGATAAAAAGATTTGTGCCTTCACCATCTAACATAAAATTACCCAACACTTGGATAGGTATGCACAATTGTCTAGCGTCAACAGATATTAATTGATTGTTCCAAAGGAATCAAGAGAGGATTCCAGACCAATATCAAACATTTTTTCTCCTGACTAAAATGTCGTTGGTTTCTAATTTTAAAATGTTAAATTCAAATTTCTCATCTCTGATTATCATTTCATAAAATAGTTAAGCAATTCTTGCATGATGTTTTAGTTTTTCTATAAAACTGTTTTGGATTAAGAAATACAATTTTGTAGTTACAAAATAGTCACAAGAATGTAAAGTATAGCATAGAAAATATAGTGAATGATGTGCAATGGCTATATATACTGCCAGGTGGGTACTAGACTAATCACTACATAAATTAAAGAAATGTCTAACCACTATGCAGCACACCTGAAACTAATTTAAAATAGCATTAAATTAAAAATAAAAATATAGAACTGTTTTGGAAATAGTTTGAAGTGCTTTTGAAAGACAAGATACGTCTATTGTATTTTCTATTTCAAGGAAAAGTAAACTTATCATTCACTGAAGCTGAGAGACAGAACTCAGGGAAAGAGTGAGTTAAGATTCCAGTTATACATTTTAACTTAATACTGCCATTCAAGTTCTCACTTCTCTCCTTTCCCTGACTTTGTTCTACATTTCCTATCTCTCCCCATGGATACAGAGTAGAATTTTCTTTCATCAGCATCTACCTTATAATTATTTTTCAATTTGTCAATGATTCTGGCCTGCTGTCTCTAATTCAGTGTTGAGTCTTACTTTTTGTAGTTGTGTTGGTTTTTCCCTGATGAAACCCATTTGTGAGTTTATAATGGGGAAGATGACAAAATTAATTGGAGAGTATTACTCAAATAAATTTTATTTATTGCATTTTATTTCTCCAGAGTTTATGTTCTGATTTTACTTTGTTGTTATTGGTGTTATTTTTGCCCTCCACACTTCCTCCCCACAGCATAGTCCAATCAACATATAGCATTTAAATCTTCATCTTAATGTTCAGACATTTATCCTGTATTGCTCTTTTTGTAGTTCATACTCTTCACCTATGAAATCAGGATAATTATAGTTACCCCACATTTTGGAAATAAAAGTTCAGTGATATATTATATATAAAACATTATTATAATATCTGCCACGACCTATGCGGGGAGAACAGGTAAACCAGAGGGGAGGCGATGGGGAATGAAGAAATAACACACAGACATAGACATAGACAGAAAAGCTGGGATTGGGTGGTTCTCTGCACTCTGATGGAGACACAGATACCCCAACTGGTTGCAGTGAGTTTATTTTATAGGGTGGGCAAAACAAATGAGATCATAGGGGTAAATCAGTAAAGCAAGACAGAAAGTACATCTTAACTAGGACATATAGTTACAGACAACTTCACTTAATCAATATTTTGGTACATGTTGCTAAGGCGTTACTGATTATATTATTATTATTCTCTTAAGGCAGGCAGGCCACAAGTTATGTCTCGAACCATTTCCAGAGACCAAACAGCCTTGCTCCCAATGTCATATTTTTCCACCCAAGCCAGAAACCACATCCCAAGTAGTGTGCCCTTGTGCACCCAGCTCTGGGCTGCCTTGCAAAACCCTTACACTGTGGAGTCTAAGCACACAGGTAGCCTGGCTAAAACCTGTTTTCTCAAAGGACCTGGCTTCTGGCTCATGTGCTCCCTACATCTCCCCCTTTTTATTTTTTAAGATGAGATAATGTGTTTAATTGATGGGCTCAGACTTGGGACTGGAGAACTCGGCAGCCAACCAAGAAGAGAACCAGAAGCCAGAAATAAATTCCAAGCATGGCCAAGGGACTCCAGTCTCAGGAAATGAGAAAAGGCCTCGAATTGGGTCACTGCATAGCTTTTATTGGTGAGCTTACAGGGCATGTAAGGTTGTATGGGGAAGTAAAATCCTTCTTCTTTCCATGATCTGAGATTATCACATTTTAGGGTTGTTTCCGAAAGTCCCCATTGTGTTCCAGCACATATTATGCCTTTACACATACATATATATCCCCAAGGCAAGCTATCATTGTTATTGTATAAACATACATTAAGGGAGGGAATGGTTGAGCTCATTCCATCAGATCTCAAGCTAAACTGTAGTGGGAAACAAGTCAGTCAGAGGGCAAGGGATTAACCTCAGACAGGGTGAGGAGCTGTGCCTCACCTCTGTAGAGCCCAAGCTCTCTCCTGTTGGCCCCTATGTGACTGTGCCTGTCTTAGGTTGTTCCTCCCTTGAGGATTCTTACCTGTCATTGACTAACCAGCTATCCTCTGGGACCATACAGGGTGATGTGAGGTATTCTATGCTCCCTTGGCCTCCACGCTCAGCTCCTGCCTTAGGAAGTCATGGGAATGCATGAGGGAACAGATGGTTTGGCAGTTGTAATGCAACAATGTGCAAGTGAAACATCAATGCATGTTGGCCATTGTGACTCAGTCTCCAGCTGGCTGTAGATTTAAGCATAGAGGTCTCTGAGAGCTTAAGCCAGCATAACTAAAGTTTTTCCAATCAGGCATGATATGTCCATCAGGATGTCCTTCCATAAGGGATGTGTCATTTCTAAAAACAGGGACTGAGCCACCTTCCCAGCTTGCTATATGAGGAACAGGAGGATTAGGAACATATGTCCAGGAAGTGTCCCCATGTACTCTTATCATCTGGGTGCTCATGATAGCAAGCATGGCCAAAAATCAGAGTCTCAGGAGAAAACAGTCATCACTCTAGTCTGTACAAGCAAGAAACCCTCCTGGAGCTTCTTTAGCTGACCCCAAGTTGGATCTGGCTTCTTTTAGTGGTCACTGTAGGGTGATGTTGTGTCCTTTTGAAGGACTTACTCTCTGGGAATGTCGTGGTCAGTTTCAGCGGCTCGCCCTTCGGAATGGTCATCGGCTCCATGAGTCTCGTCTTCTGCCGGGGTGGAAAGAGGTCATCAGGATTCATGAAGTTTTACAAGCTGTTCAGGAACCCACCTGGGCTGTAAATCTCCTGGAAAAACACAAACAAATCCTCTTCCCTACATTAGTACTGGATCTGGCCCGCGCCACTGTCTGGTAGCCAAATCTTTCCATATTATCTTGCCTCTTTGCAAAGAGGGTAACTTTTGAAAATGTCTATCTGCAGGGGAGACTCCCTGTTCATCACAATCCAAAGAATTTTTTAAAAAGGCGAATGATTAACATAACTTTGAGGGGTAGGGGAATACCCTATAGTCCTCCCTTTTATTTTTTGTAATTGAATTTTTAATGTTCTATGAGCTCTTTCAACAATAGCTTGTCTTTGTGGATTATAAGGAATGCCAGTCTTAAGCTGAATGCCCATTTGAAGAACAAATTGTTGAAAACTCTGAGAAATATAAGCCGGTCTATTGTCAGTTTTAATTTGTTGAGGTTTGCCCATAACTGCAAAAGCAGCAATACAAGGATTAATTACATGTTTAGCACTTTCTCCCATTTGCATTGTTGCAAAAGTGAAATGAGAATAAGTATCAACATTAACATGAACATATTTAGACCATCCAAATTCAGAAACATGAGTCACATCTATTTGCCAAATTTGATTAGATTTAAGGCCCTGAGAATTAATTCCTGTAGGCAAAACACGAATATGTATAAGGGATTGGGGACAAGATTTTACAATCTGCTGTTCTTGTTCCCTTGTGATTTTGAATTCCTTGTGAAGTGAAGCTGCATTTTGGTGATGAAGGACATGTGCTTGACAAGCCGCATCCCAAGGATTTAAAGAAAGTGCAGCTGATACAAGCAAAGCAGCAGAAGCATTTCCTTTTGTTAGAGCACCAGGAAGATTGGTATGTCCTCATAAATGACCAATGAAACAGGCTGTATATGAGCTCTGATAAGCTGTTGTAATTGAATAAAAAGATGAAACAATTCTTCACTATTAGTATGACCTATAGTTGCAGTCTCAATTAATTTTACAACATGAACAACATAATTACTATCACTGTAAATATTAAGAGCTGGAGTGGGATAGTTAGTAAAGGCCATGAGAATAGCCCAAAGTTCAGCTCTTTGAGCAGAGTTATAACAAGTATTTTGAACTCTATTACCAGTTTGTGAATAATATCCAGCATACCCTGAACTAGAGCCATCAGTAAATACAGTGTGGGCTCCTGAAATGGGGGTGGACACAATAACTTTTGGAAAAATAAAACCATGTCAATTAGTGAATTGAATAAATTTATTAAATGGATAATGCACTGAAATTTGACCAGGAAAGTTAGCTAAGGCAACTTGCCAGCAATCAGCTGACTGCCATAACCATTGTTGCTGTTGTACAGAGAAAGGAACAATAATGACAGACGGTTCAGATCCTAGAAGTTTACAAATACACCGCCGTCCTTTAATGATTAAAGAGGCAGCAAGATCATAAAAGGGCGTAATGACCTTGAGAGGTGAATGAGCCACATGAATCCATTCTATAACTCTGTGTTTGCCATAAGGCAGTGGTATGAGGAGTGTCAATAATGATTAAGTAAACTAAGTTGTTAGGATCCACTTGAGTGAGAAATGTTAATAGCTTTCTCAACCCATTGCAGTGCCTCCCTTGCTTGGGCAGTTAATATATGAGGGGAAGCAGGATCTGAATCTCCTTGTAATATTTCAAATAAAGGACTAAGTTCTGCAGTAGCTAATTTTAATGTAGGTCGCAACCAATTAATATCTCCTAATAGTTTTTGAAAAATCATTTAGAGTATTGAGTTGATCTTTTCATAAGGTTACTTTTTGCAGAATAATTTGTTTGCCTTCAATTACATGACCAAGATATTGAAATGGAGCTTTTTTGTTTCTTTGTTTTTTTTGTTTTCAGGGGCAATACGAAGACCTGCAACCTTTAAAGCAATTTTAAGATTGGAGTACATCTGATATAAAGTATCAACATTAGCATGACTGATAAGAGCATCATCCATATAATGAATGCAGTAAGCTTCAGGATATTTTATTTGGATAGGCTGGATGGCCTGTGCCACAAATTCCTGACATAATGTAGGGCTATTAGCCATGCCCTGTGGTAAAACTTTCCATCAATATCTTTTCATAGGCTCTTTTTGATTTAAAGAAGGAACACTAAAAGCAAAATGCTTACAGTCAGCAGGACATAAGGGAATAGTAAAAAAGCAATCTTGTAAATCTATTATTATCAAATGATTATTTAAAGGCATAGCTGAAGGAGAAGGGAGCCCTGGCTGTAGGGGCCCCATAAGTTCCATAGTTTTATTAACAGCTCTAAGATCTTGTAATAATCGCCATTTTCCTTTGATCTTTTTTTAAGAACAAAAATAGGAGCATTCCATGGACTGTTGGTGGACTCTATATGTCCCTTTTGTAGTTGTTCATTAACTAGTTGTTCTCTAGCCTGTAATCTCTCCCTAGTTAGGGGCCATTGATCTACCCAGACAGTATCATCAGAGAACAAAATAATTTTTGAGGCATGTCTTTGGGTGGGAGAACTGACCAAGGCCCCTGTTAAAAATATTTTAAAGAATATTCTAAGCCTCTTATATCTAATTTTGGCATAGGAACAATGGGAGTGGTCATTCCCTGTTGATTTTTTACTAACCCTTTATTGGGATTAAATCCCTGTTGAAACATTTGATGAGTAACGATATTATTAGGACTTTGAAGGGTGACTCCCGTTTGAGACAATATATCTCGCCCCCACAGATTAACAGGCAAACCAGGTAGTACATATGGAGTAAAAGTTCCTGTTTAAGCATCCTCATTTTCCCAAGTTAAAAGCTGAGCACACTGCAAAGGAGCTGTCACTTCTCCTACTCCCTGCAACTCTGTGTGAGATTGATTAAGAGGCCAAGCCTGAGGCCAGTGCCTATGCACAATGGCTGAAACATCTGTGCCAGTATCTAAAAGCCCCCCAAAGAATTTACCATTTATTTTTATTTTTAATTCAGTCTTCTCTTTGCCAATTATATGAGACCAATAAATTTGGTTTGAAGATTTAAATTTATTTGTCTCTTGAGGGGAAGTAGTTAATACCTTGACCAATTGAACATTAGGAAGTAATATAAGCTGTGCAATATGGTCTGAGGATAGAACTTGTAAAATAGTCTGGTTAGTCTGTACCATAACTTTAATTTCTCCCATATAATCAGCATTTAGAATTTCTGGATGGATTTTTAGTCCTTTTCTGATCATATTGTTTTTTCCTAAAATTAACCCCACCTGGGGGAAGTGGTCCATAAACTCCTGTAGGAATGGCTTGAGGACCAAATTTTGATATTAATATGAATTTGGAGGTGCGACAGAGGTCCAGTCCTGCACTCCCTGGAGTGGCTCTGAAAAGGTCTGTGACTAACTGTCTCTTTGAGTCAAAGGAGAAGTTTCCTTCATGGTTTGATAGGGTCAGGGTTGGACCCTAGTTAAATTTTCCTGTGGCTGTAATGATTGCCCATTAACATGAGATAGGGACTTAAATTTATTGGCCCAATGCCTACCCTGGTGACAACATGGGCATAATTCAGGAGGCATAGTTTTTTTGAATTGTCTTTGTTCTCTTTAATCTCCTTTTTGTCTACAATTTTTAACAAAATGGCCTTGTTGTCCACAATTAAATCATCCCCCATCCCTTGTTTTCTGTGCCATAAAACACCTCTTTTAAAGCAGCAGCAAAAGCAAGACCCTGGATATGAACTGACCCAATATCTGAACAAATGCGAATCATGTCATTAAGAGAAGCCTTCTTACGATATGGTAGCAAGGCTTGCCAGCAGGCTTTATTAGCATTTTCAAAAGCAAATTGTTTTACAATTATTTGACCTGAATCAGGGTCAGCAAAAATTTGTCCAACTCCGGTGAATAAATGTGAGACAAAATATGAAAAAGGCTCATCTGGTCCTTGATGAATACTGGTCATGTCAAGCTGTTTTTCTCCTTTTGTAGGTAATTCCCGCCAAGCCCTTGTTCCAGCTGTTGCTATTTGTTGATATGCTTGAAGAGTATATAATATTTGAACCTGTATAGGAGAGCACAGCCCAGTGCCCAATAATTGTTCTAAAGTAATGGGCACTCCTGCGTCATGATTACACTGAGCCTGAGCCTCACACAACTCCTGAAATCCTATTTTCCATAACAGATAATTTCCTCCATTGAGGCAGGCTCTGGCAATAATATTCCAATCATGTAGAGTCAAAGGATTGTCTTGTAAAGACTCCACCAAACTCAATACAAAAAGAGATGTGGGGCTGTATATTGATGTTGCATTTTTGAACCCAGTCAAAGATTTAAAAGGAATAGGCTTTTAATGTCTTAAAATCTGTTCTGGTTTTTCAATGACTAGACTCTCCAGCGTTTCCAGCTTCTTGTAAAGCCAACTGCAAAGGAGACATATGAAACACAGAGGTGCCTCTTTTAGGCATCATTTTAGGTGCATCTGTTGGCCATTCAGGAGCAGTTGCCCTTGTAGATGGGAAGTCTGCAAAAAACTTTTGAACTCCCTGAAGAAGGCTGTCTTCATCCTCACTATCTGACTTCTCATTCTCTGAATTAGAGTCTTCCTCATCTCTTTGTTTTTTTGTCTTGTTTAGCCTCCTTTTTAAGTTCTTTTTTATATTCTGGAGGGAGAGACACATCTGGAATTTTTGCAGAATCAGGAACTAGCGAGCATAATTTCTCTATCCCTGTATAGTCTTAGCTAAAGTTACAGAATTACCTTCTTCAGGGAATTGCACACATGCTAGTCTGTGGTCTAAATATTCTTTTTTTTTTTAAAGTGGCTAGTTCCCTGGCTTGGAAATGAACCCAGGCCGCAGTGTTGACAGTGCCAAAGCCTTAGCCACTACACCACCAGGGAACTCCCCTAAACATTCTTGAATTAACATCCACAAAGCAAAAGTATATACAGGCATTTTTTCAGGCCCATCGGCCGCATAACGCTCCCTCAGCTCTTTTCCTACCCTTTCCCATGTTTGAGTATTTACAGTTCCTTCCTCAGAAAACCAAGGACAGGTTTTATGTACAATATCTAAAAACTCTAAAAGCTGATGCCTTTTTACATTGCTACCTTTAGCTTGCAACATACAGTTTAACATATCTACATAACGCTCTCTTTCCTTAGATTCTGAATGTCCCATGTTTTACATCCAGTGCTCGTATTTCGCTCTCACTTACCTTAGTTGTTAAAAGGCGATGGCCTTTAACACTCTTTTAATTGCGTATGCCTCTTGGGAGCACTCCCTCATCAGACATTTTGAGTCCCTCCTACTCCAGTCCCTGTTCCAGCGCCACTTCGCTGCGACCTGTGCGGGGAGAACAGGTAAACCAGAGGGGAGGCAATGGGGAATGAAGAAATAACACACAGACACAGACATAGAAAAACTGTGACTGGGTGGTTCTCTGCACTCTGATGGAGACACAGAGACCACAGCTGGTTGCAGCGAGTTTATTTTATACGGTGGGCAAAACAAGTGAGATCATAGGGGTAAATCAGTAAAGCGAGACTGGAAAGTACATCTTAACTGGGACATATAGTTACAGATAATGGCATTTAATCAATATTGTGGTACATGTTGCTAAGGCGTTACTGATTATATTATTATTATTTTCTTCAAGGTAGGCAGGCCACAAGTTATGTCTTGAATCATTTCCAGAGACCAAACAACCTTGCTCCCAATGTTATATTTTTCCACCCAAGCCAGAAACCACATCCTGAGTAGTGCCCTTGTGCACCCAGCTCTGGGCTGCCTTGCAAAACCCTTGAACTGTGGACTCTAAGCACACAGGTAACCTTGCTAAAACCTGTTTTCTCAAAGGACTTTGCCTCTGGCTCACACATTCCCTACAAATATCTGAAAAAATATTTATGTTTATAAAATGTCATTTAGGAAAAGTAATTTCTTAATTTGTTTGCTAGTACTTTGGCATGGTTTAACTGAGAATACCTGATGGATAAAATTTACTAATTTCAAAACATAATTCCAAGAGATAGTGACTTTACTGGTTGTAAGTTTATAATTTACACTATATAGAGCAACTTTTATAATGTAAGTATTTTTTAAACACAGGTTTTGCTTCTGAACATGTGAAAATTATATTATAAAAATACATGGTGACTACGTGCAGGGGGGAGGCATGCAGATACCTCTCCCCTCTGACCTCTGAGCTTGCTGTGTGGGTGGAATGATGGAAACAGGGGCCCTGTCTGCATTTCTGTGTCTCTGTCTCCATTGGGTAGATCCTTTAAGCTAGTTTCCCTGGGAGATAATGTGAGAGGGCCTGGGAACTATCAGGGCTCCACTCCTGCAGAAAAGAAAAAAAAAATCAGAAATAGCCCCTACGAGAGAGAAGACAAGATGGCGACTGGAGAGGAGGTTCCTAAAGCCTCTCCCAGAAAAGAAAATTGAACGGCCATCCAGGAGCCAAGAAAGAGGACCCTGAGTGACAAACCGGCTGCTGAGAAATCCACAAATCGCAAGTAAACACCTGAAGGCTGGCGAGAAGGGGTGAGTCGGGGAGAGGGAAGGGAGCAGAGACGGACCATGCGGGACGTGATCCCTGCTGACTATTCAGAGCTGCGCAGTTTGGGGGAGGGGAGAGAGACTGGCTAGCTGAGGACGGAAGGAGTTTGGGAGCCAGCCTCTGGAACTTTTGAGTGGTAGAAGGGCTGAGTGAGGACTCTAAACTGCAAAGATAACACCCCAGCTCTAAGCCCCCTGGAGACCTACACAGGGCTGCAGTTCCTGTTCCCAGCCTGCTGCAAAGGCGACCCTGCTGTCTCAGGCCAGGCCCACAGCTTTGGACTTATGGAGCGGGCACTTCCTCGTGCACCCCAGTGTGAGCCTTTAGACAGCCAGGTACTGAATCAGAGCTGGGAAGATTGATTTTCCCCAGCAAAGGGCTGAAAGCCTTTTGTTGGCCTCTCCCCAGGATATATACACATAGCCTCCAAATGCAGTAGGAGATCAGAAACAAGAAACAAACAGCCCACTCTCCCCCAAAACTTGACCCCCAGCGCCACCTAGTGTCTGCCCTACAGCAAGACACCACAAAAGCAATAATCTGGGCACTGAACATAAAGCCCTCAAATCAAAGAGGAAGAACCCAGCAGACAGGATGAATTCCTTAAAAACTAAAACTCCTCAGAAAGAACATGAAATTCACCTAGAAGATAGCCTGTTACAACTGGAAGGGACTCACTTAAGTGATGGAGAATTTAAAGCTGCCATTCTAAAGGCTGTGAGAGAAATGAAAACCTATTGGCAGAACACCATAGCTGAGATAAATAACATAAAAAAGGATATAAAAGACATAAAAAAGGAACTCTGTGAACAAAAAGAACAATTTAACAAAGAAATTCAAAACATAAGAAAGATTGAGACGGAAATATGACAAATAAATAATACCATAAAAGAAGTGAGAAATGAAATAACTGCCATAGGAAACAGGACCAACCAGATGGAGGAAAGAATTAGTGATATTGAAGACCAGAACATGGAAACAGCTCAGAAAGAGGAAGAGAGGGAATATAGAACCAAAAGGATTGAAAGAACTCTGCAAGAAATATCCGACTCCATGAGACAAAACAACAT
>PVJL010006289.1:37740-94509 GCA_004026885.1 Lyroderma lyra | reverse complement strand
AGCTCTGTTCACAGTGGCCAAAACATGGAAACAACCAAAGGTCCCTGTGACAGATGACTGGATAAAGAAGCTGTGGTACATATACACAATGGAATATTACTCAGCTGTAAGAAAAGATGAAATATTGCCATTTGCAACAAAATGGATGAACCTGGAGATCATCATGCTAAGTGAAATAAGCCAGACAGAAAAAACAAAGTACTGCATGATTTCACTCATACGCGGAATATAAAACTAAAAGCAAAGAAAAAAAGAAATGAACAAACAAATAACCCATAGACACAATCGATAGTTTAATGTTTATTTGGGGACGAGTGGGTTAGCGAGGGGAGAAAGTGGAGGGGGTGGGAGAGGGGGGGGGGAGCTAAATATAAGGTGATGGAAAGAGAAGTCACATTAGGTGGTGAACTTATACATCAAGTTGACAATGCACTGTAGAATTGTATGCCTGAAACCTATGTAATCCTTGCTAACAGATGTCACCCCAATAAGTCTAACAATAAAAATGAATTTAAAAAAAAACTATAAAACGTTTGTTTTTAAATACTTTACACTTTTTTTCAGTGTCTATCTTAATGTAAAGCAGTGGAGATGAGGTATTAAGTTAGGAAAGAAAAATTACTACACCAAAAGTACAAACCACAGATTTAATTGTACAATATTTGTAACAGTTAAATATTGATAAACAAGCATTTAACAAACTTTTTACTTGTTATTAATAATATTTATTTGTGTTACCTGAAAGTCTATAATAATTGTTATGCAGATCACTAGCCAATTAAAACATTGTTAGTGAGATCATGGATCATTCTTCAATGCACTTAGTTTCTTAAAATCAGGACAAGGAGTTCCCTGGTGGTGTAGTGGCTTAGGCTTCAGCGCTGTCAACGCTGTGGCCTGGGTTCGGTTCCCAGCCAGGGAACTACCCACATTAAAAAAAACTCAGAATGAAAAGATAAAGTCTTAAATTCAGAATTGCATTAAGTTTGTTGTATAAGTTATTTTTAATAAAGCCATAAGAAAAAGATCTCTCCAATATTAGTAAATGACAGGAGGGATTTGAGTGTCTTTTCACTGACCTGTTTGTATTCCTCACTGACATCTACCCAGAAGGTAATGAGATGCTTTCTTTTAAAAGTAGACTTTACAAAAGAAACAGTTGAAAGTTTGATCAACTGCTCTTTTTGATTGATTGGTGATTTAGCTTCTTTGAAGAGTTCTTCATTGAAGGGAACTGCATTCAGTTGTTTTCTTTTCTACATTGAGGGAAGTACTTCCAAAAGGACACTTTAAGACCTTCCAAGTGACTTATAATATTCTCTTCCACATTTTGGGATAGGTGCAAGTCATTCTCAGATAAGAAGTTGTGCAGAGTTTTAAAAACTTCAGTCTGACCACTTTCAATACACGCTTTCCAAAAGTCCAGTTTTTTAATCATTGACTCAATTTTGTTAGTTACTTTGAATATAGTGATCGATCTGTTTTGAAGTCCCAAGTTTAGTTGGTTTATTTCCAGCAAAAGTATCTGATAAATACACAAGAGTTTGAAGCCAACCACTGTCCTAAAACTTTGGAGCAAGAGGGAAATAGTGACCTTCAAAAAAATACCTGGGCTTCATGTCTAAGTTTAAACATCCATGTAAGAACTTTGTCATAAGATAGCAATGTTATCTCTGTATGCAAAAGTAATGTGCTGTGAATGCTGTCCATCTCTTCACACAGTGCATTAAACAATCTGGGGTTTCACAGTTGTGACTTAATAAAATTTACAACATTTACAGCCTCATCAAGAACATCTATCAGTTCACTAGGAGGAGGCTTGGATGTAAGACTTTGTCTATAAATCCAGCAGTGACTCCATGGTACATGGGGAGTTACTTCTTTAATTCAGCCACCTAGGCCAATAAAACAACCTGACATAGGTTGGTCTTCATCAGTGCATACACCACAACAATTTGACCAACTAATGTCCTTTTCAATAACTATTGATTGCACTAAAAATATCTTCTCCTTTGGTATGCTTTGTGAATAGGTAACAAAGCAATAGGTTTTCCTCAATTTCATTCCTACTAAGTACCTCATGGAGATGGGCAAAATAGATAAATCAGCAACATCTACATTTATATAGACCTGGATGAAAAAAATTACTTTTTCTAATTCAACCTACTACTACAGCCTCAACAGTTTCAGACATTTTCTGAATTCATCGAGACATTGTATTATTTGAAAAAGAGAGAGTATTGACTTTGCAGACACGTTCTTCCAAAAACATATAAAAACAGTATATATACAAGGAGAAATTAAACCTTCAGCTATGGTGTGGTTTTTATCCTAATTAGCTACATGATGAGCACTACGGTATGAAACCTGAACTGCATTCTCATTGTCTTTCTTTTCTGACATGATGTATGAAGTAACAGTTGGATGCTTTTCTAATTGCTGAAAAATAATGTATTTCTTTGTTTTTATACATAGGATGTTTAGTTTCTAAATGTCACATGAGTAGGGAGGGTTTCATGAAATCGTTGGATAATACTTCCCCACATACAACACACAAAGGCTTAAAACAGTCATCAGCCTCTAAAAATGAAAACCCATATTTAATAAACTCTTCAGAGTATTTAATTTTCTTCTGTATAGTACCTAAGGGCACACCTTTTTACTCTCTCCCAGTGGGTATACTCGTAGCTGCATACATGTGTTGAGAAGTACTTGGCGATGAGTTATTATAACCCACATCAAGTTTTGGTTTTTTTAACTATTTCTGTTTTCAACAACTGATTCATAACTGACACATTTAAAAATCACTGACAATAATAACTGAAACTATGTTAAACATTAAATAAAAAACTATTTGAAAAGAATTATGATTAAAGACAACACGCTTACTTTTACTCAATCAAAGCTAAACTGATCACACAGTCTAACTATAAATGTATTTATATGTTTGGAAAGTTCTATAAACATCACAAGTGGACTGTCCTAAAACTGCATAATGACTAGTAAAGGAGCAGTTTGGGGGAAGGGGTCATAGCTATGCCCTCAGCAATCATTCACTAATGTGATCTAATTTTGAAGTATCTCCATTGATGATGATTCAAATTTAATATTTATTGTATCATAACTAATGTTCTCCATTTTTTTACTTTACTTGTTTTTTTCACTATTACTGATTACTTTTCTTGTACCCCTGAACAGCCCAGCATGTACCCCAGTGGTACATGTACCACCACTTGGGAACTGATGATCTACAGCAAGGTTAGTTATGCCTTTAAAGCATCTTGGTTTAGCAAATTTGCTGACCACACAAAACTTTACCTTGTGATTTGCTGATGCATTTACAGAAATGAGCACAGTTATACTATCTTTATTTAGTTTGAACCTGTGCACTACCTTTTTATTACCACCAGCCCAAGTAAAATTAGACAGAAACTTCCACATTAATCCAGTCTCATCTGCATTATAAATCTGCACTGGGGTGCAGCCATTTTCTGAAGCCAATTCACTAAATGCATCACAAAATGAAGCTGCAGCCTCAAAATCAGTCCACTTCTGCTCACCTGACAGCTTATGGATGCTGTGACAAACCTTGAATCAGGTACGCCAGCCACTTGAAAATGAACACTGACCTTCAATGTTCATTTTCACATGGAATTCTCTCACTTTTTCCTGTAATGTGAGTCCAGAAATACAACCACCCTGAGATATTTTCATCTAAAACCACTCATTCAGGGCCTGGTCAAGCGCTTCCATTTGCAGTGTATGAAGAGTATGACACTTCTCCACATTTATCACTCTCTGCTTAACATAAAATTCCTTTATTTTCTGGGAGTGAGCTTTAGTGTTATAGATTGTTGATCAACTGATATCAAATTTCTCTGCACTGCATGATTCTCCCTTTCTCAAGCCTTTTACATATTTCCACCTTCTGCTTGAGGGTAAGCATTATGTGTTTATGTTTACCTGGTACTTCTTTTGGCACACTTGGAGTTGGGTAAAAACACAATGTTTGAATAATAATAGATCATATCTGACCAGTGTGTTTACACATGTGAATTAGTGACAGCGGGAGACAAACGTGGTGTGTAAAGCATGAGCTTACTCTTGGCACAGCACAAATGAGGTGAACCAAGTTTAAACTTACATTTCCATTAGAAATTAATTTTATGTTCATTTTTATTTAAAGTATTATTTCCTCGAATTTTTTTGCCAGTTGCTTGAGTTCTGGTTAATAGAGTTTCTACTATATTTCATTTCCTTTGTGACTTCATGGTTTTCTTTTTCTCCTTTTTCATTTAAAACCTTCATTCTTAAAAGAATTTATGGATGTCACCAAACTTTCAGGGGGCCCATATATCAAAAATGGGCAAGAACCCTGCCTTAAAGGTCAAAAAAGAAAGGGAAACCCAGGAACCCTGTTGATGAAGGTCGTCCACTTCACAATTTTACTCTTTTCACATTAAAAAACCAGATGGTCCCTCATAAATATACTAACTCACTATTTAAAGTCAAGTTCAGGGTGGTGATAGCACAACTTCCAAACAGAAACCCTCTGAGGTTACCAGCCAAAGATCATCCAGATTCCATACCTTAGGAGAGGCCAGAGGTCTGAACCTATGTGCCAGCAAACTCACCTTCTACATAGCAATCAAAGAACCCATTTTCTAAGTAGGGAGAATTACTTTCATTGGTGTTAATTAAAGCTTGAAAAGAAGCACAAAAGTTAGTGGGTAACAAGTAAGCCAGGCAGGCAATGAAATCTCCCTTACCCAGTCATTTCCCTTTCCTCTACAAGAAAATGACGAAGGTAAAGAAACCTTGCATTCTTCTCTACTTGCAATCTTAGAATATCACTCATGGTCCATTTGGATGTTTTACTGAATAAACTTCTAAGGATTTGATTCTCTGATTTGGCCATATTGACTTTTAATCTGTTTAGATAATCTTATGGACAATTTGGTTTAAACATTTACTTAAATGTTTGAGGTCTAATCAAACTCATAGAGCTACTTTCCACCTTGATGGCACATTCCAAAAATACAGGAAAGGTAATGGACTCATCCTATGTCCTCCAGAAAATGGCTTTATTTCAAAGGACTACAAACATTGCATTAAATACTTTATACATTATATTGGAATTTATCGTTATGTGGTTGTCTTTCTAATTATACCACAGAATCAGGATTTCAAAGTTGAACTAGACTAAACATAACACCTCAAACACCTCACTGTATCAGCAAGCAATTCCTGCTGATTGGTTCTCATCATGATGAGGTGTCCTTGAGGAGTGACTCCTTCCTTTCTCCAATACCCAACACTCAACCTGAATTCTCAAGTTTGGGGGAAGGGACAGCTATCTCCTTTCTGTGAAAGCACTGTTTACCTGTAGCTTAGCTGTGCCATTTCTATTGTAAATGGTAGGGTGTGGTCATTAAGTGGGACATATTCAAGGATTTATTGAAATTAATGCTCAAGTTTTTAACCTCAGACTTCTATGGACCCTCCTGATTATGAATCTGTAGCAAAGATACCTGTGAAAATGCCAAGAAAAGTCACCCAACAACCCTGCAGTGGCAAGTCAAGGTATACTGTACTGTAATGTCCATCTGGAAGATGTATCCTTCTTATACCTAGAGTATGAGCTAATCGTATGGCATATTGTTTCAATTATTATTAATAGTCAATGCTAACTGGCAACTTGCCTTTAAAAAGTATCAACATGTAATGTAGAAAAATAGCTTAGACTATAATTAAAACTTAAGAAGGGCTGTCTGGAAAATATTCAACCATAAATGCCTCTCTTATTTAAATTATGTGGCTGGATATTTTCCAGACAGCCCTTCCATGCTATTTATTACTTCCCAAATGGCTGATTTCTACTTTTGGATATTATAGTTGATATTTGATACATTTCATTTACTTGGTGCTGTGGACTGAATTGTGTTTCACCCACCTCCAATCAAAATTTATATGTTGAAACCCTAATTCTCCTTATGATGGTATTTGGAGATGAGGCCTTTGGGAGATGATTTAGGTTAGATGTGGTCATGAAGGTAGGGCTCTCATGATGGGACTAGTGTCCTTATAAGAAAAAACACCAGACTTGAAGAGGGCAAGATGGCGATGGGAGAGGAGGTCCCTAAAGCCACCCCCAGAAAACACAATTGAACAGCTGCCCAGGAGCCAAGAAAGAGCACCCTGAGTGACAAAATGGCAGCTGAGAAATCCACAAATTGCAAGTAAACACCTGAAGGTTGGAGAGAAAGGGGGGAGCAGGAGAGAGGGAAGGGAGCAGAGATGGACTGCAATAGGACCCGATCACTGCTGACTATCTGGGAGCTACACAGTACATGGGAGGGGAGAGACTGAAGAAAAACCCTTGGGGACATGAGCTTTGGAGCGACGTGTTGGGGACAGACTTGGGGAGACAGCCTCTGGAACTTTTGTGTGGTAGAAGGGCTGAGTGAGGACTCTGAACTGCAGAGACGACACCCCAGCTCTAGGCCCCCTGGGAACCTACACAGGGCTGCAGTTCCTGTTTCTGGCCCACTGCAAAGGCAACCCGGCTGTCTCAGGTCAGGCCCACAGCTTTGGACTTATGGGGTGTGCACTTCCTCGTGCACCCCAGGGCTCTGAAAGCAGTGTGAGCCCGTAGACTTCCAGATGCTGAATCAGGGCTGGGAATAAAGGCAGATTTGGTAGAATTCACCCGACCCAGAAGAAACAAGCCTCGGCCCAACTTCCCTAACAAAGGGCAGAAGGCAGAGCCTCCCTCAGAGCTCCTTTTGTTGGCCCCTCCCCAGGAATATATGTGCATAGCCTCCAAACACAGCAGGAGATCAGAAACAAGAAATAGACACACCCCACTCCCAAAACTTGACCCCCAGTGCCATCTAGTATCTGCCCTACAGCAAGACACCACAAAAGTAACGATGTGGACAATGAACACAAAGCCTTCATGACAAAGAGGAAGAACCCAGCAGGCAGGATGAATACCTTAAAAACTAAAACGCCTCAGAAAGAACATGAAATGTACCCAGAAGATAGCTTCCTAGACCTAGACATATCTGAGCTAAGTGACAGAGAATTTAAAGTAGTCATTCTAAAGGTCCTGAGAGAAATGAAATCATATTGGCAAAGCACCATGGCTAAGAAGAAAAACATAAAAAATGAGATGAATAACATTAAAAAAAAACTCTGTGAACAAAGAACAATTTAACAAAGAAATTCAGAACATAAGGAAGATAGAGATGGAAATGTGAGAAATAAATAATACAATAAAAGAAGTGAGAAATGAAATAACTGCCATAGGAAACAGGGCTAACCAGATGGAGGAAAGAATTAGTGATATAGAAGATCAGAACATGGAAAGAGCTCAGAAAGAGGAAGAAAGGGAATACAGAACCAAAAGGATTGAAAGAACTCTGCAAGAACTATCCCACTCCATGAGACAAAACACCACCAGGATAACAGGAATAGAAGAAGGGCACAGCAGTTTAGAGAGAGCATACTCAAACAAATAGTAGATAAGAACTTTCCAAACCTAGGGAAACATCTGGAACAACAACTTCAAGAAGGAAACAGGTACCCTAGATACCTGGACCCGAACAGATCTTCTCCAAGACAAATGGTACTAAATATGTCTAAAACTAAAGACAAAGAAACAATTCTCAAGGCAGCCAGGGAAAAAAGAACTATAACATTTAGAGGGAAACCCATCAAACTGGCATCAGATTTCTCAGCAGAACCTCTGCAAACCAGGAGGGAGTGGAATCCAATATTCAAAAATTTAAAAGCGAGGAGCTTACAGCCAAGAATAAATTATCCAGCAAAATTATCTTTCAGATACGAAGGTGGAATAAAGACCTTCTCAGAAACACAAAAGCTGAGGAAATTTGCCAGCACAAGGCCAGCACTCCAAGAAATACTGAAGGAGGCTCTTTGGCCTGAAACAAAACATCAGGAAAAATGGAATAAAGTTGGGGCAACAAGGAAGAAACCAAAATAAAACAAAAACAAACAAAGAAATAAGTAACGGCCAGAGGAAATCCTCATATATCGATCATCACTCTAAGCATTAATGGACTTAACTGACCAATAAAAAGACACAGAGTAGCAGACTGGATAAAAAACAGAACACATCCATATGTTGTCTCCAAGAAATGCATCTCAGTTATAAGGAAAAACACAGACTCAGAGTGAAAGGATGGGAAACAGTACTTCAAGCAAATGGTAACCAGAGAAAAGCAGGAGTTGTCATACTGATATCTAATGAAATAAACTTCAGGTTAAAAAAGATAGTACAAGACAAAGATGGACATTACATAGTGATAAAAGGCACAATGCAACAACAAGAAGAGTTGACATTAAGTAATATATGTGCTCCCAACCAGGATGCACCAAAATATACAAAGAAACTACTAACAGATTTGAAAGGAGAAACTGATGAATACACAATCATTCTGGGAGACTTAAACACCTCACTAAGAGCCATGGACAGATCATCCAAACAGAAAATAAATAAGGAAATAAAAGCTCTAAATGACACGTTACAACAATTGGACATAATTGACATTTACAAGACACTTCATCCAGCACATGGCACATTCTCAAGGATAGACCACATGCTAGGACACAAAAGTAGTCTCAGCAAATTCAAGATCGAAATCATACCATATGTATTCTCAGAACACAAAGCTTTGAAATTGAAGATCAACTGTAAAAGGAAAACAGGAAAAACCACATATACATGGAGATTAAACAACAGCTTATTAAAAAGGGACTGGATAAAAGAACAAAGAAAAGAGGAGATTAAAAAATATGTAGAAACTGATGACAATGAAAATACAACGTATCAGAATTATTGGGACACAGTGAAAGCGGTAATAAGAAGGAAATTTATATCATTACAGGCCTATCTTAAGAAACAAGAAAAATCACAAGCAAACATCTTAGCATCCCATCTTAAAGAACTAGAAAAAGAAGAGCAGACAAAACCCAAAGTCAGCAGAAGGAAAGAAATAATAAAAATTAAAGCAGAGCTAAACCAATTAGAGAACAGAAGAACAATAGATAAAATTAATATTATTAACAGCTGGTTCTTTGAGAAACTCAACAAAATTGACAAACCCCTGGCGAGACTAATCAAAGGACCAAAAGAAAGGACACAAATATCCAAAATTAGAAATGAAAGGGGAGAAATTACCACTGATACCACAGAAATACGAAGGATTATAAAAACATATTATGAAGGAATTTATGCCACGAAATTTAACAACGTAGAAGAAATGGACAAGTTTCTAGAAAGTTATAGCTACCTAGACTGAACCAAGAAGAACTGGATAATCTACATAGACCAATCGATAGCGAAGAGATTGAAATGACTATCCATAATTTCCCTAAAGGCAAAAGCCCTGAACCAGATGGTTTCACTAGCGAGTTCTACCAAGCATTCAAAGAAGAATTAACACCTATCCTCCTCAGACTCTTCCAAAAAATTGAAGAGGAAGCAATACTTCCTAACTCATTCCATGAGGCCAACATTACTCCAATACCAAAGCCTGGAAAAGACAACACAAAGAGAGAAAACTATAGACCAATATCTCTGATGAACACAGATGCAAAAATCCTAAAGAAAATAATAGCAAATAGAAAACAACAAAGCATCAGAAAGATCATAGATCATAACCAAGTGGGATTAATCCCAGGAGCACAGGATGGTCAACATATGAACATCAATCAATGTGATACACCACCAAAATCAAAGATAAAGACCATATGGGTTATTTAAATTGATGCAGAAAAAGCCTTTGATGAGATACAACATCCATTTATGATCAAAACACTAAATAAAATAGGTATAGAAGGAAAGTATCTCAACATAATAAAGGCCATATATGACAAACCCTCAGCTAACATCACACTGAATGAGGAAAAGTTGAAGCCTATTCCCCTAAAATCAGGAACAAGACAGGGATGCCCCCTGTCACCACTGATATAGAACTGGAAGTTCTAGCCATAGCAATCAAGCAAGAGAAAGGAATCAAAGCTATCCAAATTGGGAAAGAAGAGGTCAAATTGTCACTATTTGCGGATGACATGATCCTTTATATAAAAAATTCCAAAAATTCCACCAGGAAACTATTAGAGACAATAAACAAGTATAGTAAAGTCGCAGGATATAAAATCAACGTACAAAAATCAACAGCATTCTTATATACAAACAATGAATCCTCAGGAAAAGAAATGAGGGAGTCAATTCCCTTTGCTATCACAACAAAAAGAATGAAATACCTGGGAATTAACTTAACAAAGAAAACAGCAGAGTTATACGCAGAAAACTTTAAGACACTTTTGAAAGAAATTGGAACAGACTTTAAGAGGTTGAAAAATATCCCCTGTTCATGGATAGGAAGACTTAACATTGTTAAACTGGCCATTCTGCCCAAAGCAATATACAGATTTAATGCAATACCCATTGAAATCCCACAATCATACTTTCATGAAATAGATAAAAGAATTACTAGATTTATATGGAACCACAAAAGACCTCGAATTGCCAAAGCAATACTACATAAAAAGAATAAGGCTGGTGGCATTACACTTCCTGACTTCTATTTATATTACAAAGCATCAATAGTCAAAACAGCTTGGTACTGGAAGAAAAACAGAAATATAGACCAATGTAACAGAACTGAAAACCCAGAAATAAACCCACAAATTTATGGACAAATAGTTTTCGATAAAGGAGCAAAAAACATACAATGGGGAGAGATAGCCTCTTTAGTAGGTGGTGCTGGGAAAACTGGAAAAACATATGCAAAAGAATGAAGCTGAGTTGTGAACTGTCTCCATATACAAAAATTAACTCAAAATGGATTAAAAATCTTCATATCAGACCTGCAACAATAAACTGTATAGAAGAAATCATTGGTTCTAAATTTATAGATGTAGGGCTCAAGGAAGACTTCATGAACCTGACCTCAAAGGCAAGGGAAGTAAAAGCGAAAATAAATGAATGGGACTATATCAAACTTAAAAGCTTCTGCACAGCAATAGACAACATCAACAAAGCAATGAGACAGACAACTGAATGGGAGAACAAATAACGCATCAGATAAGAGTCTAATATCTAAAATATATAAAGAACTAATGAGGCTTAACCACAAAAGACAAACAACCCAATTAAAAAGTGGACAGAAGAACTAAACAGACAATTCTCCCACAAATAAATACAAATGGCCAGCAGACATATGAAAAAAATGCTCATCTTCATTAGCTATCAGGGAAATGCAAATCAAAACCACAATGAGATACCACCTCACACCTGTGATAATGGCTATTATCAACAAGACAAGGAATAACAAGTGCTGGAGAGGATGTGGAGAAAAAGGAACTCTGGTACACTGCTGGTGGCAGTGCAAACTGGTACAACCACTGTGGAAGACAGTGTGGAGGTTCCTCAGAAAATTGGGAATGGAGCTACCATTTGACCCAGCAATCCCCCTTCTGGGGATCTACCCAAAAGACTTGAAAACCTTTGTCCTCAAAGATTTTTGTACCCCCATGTTCATTGCAGCACTGTTCACAGTGGCCAAAACATGGAAACAACCATAGTGCCCTGCAACAGATGACTGGGAAAAGAATCTGTGGTATATATACACAATGGAATGTTACTCAACTATAAGAAAATATGAAATACTGCCATTTGCAACAAAATAGATGGAACTGGAGATCATCATGCTTAGTGAAATAAGCCAGACAGAAAAAACAAAGAACTGCATGACATTACTTATATGAGGAGTATAAAAACTGTAAGCTACAAAGAAAAAAGAAATGAACAACAAACAAATAACCCATGGACATAATCAATAGTTTAATGTTATTTGGGGACAAGGGGGAATAGGACGGGGAGAAAGGGGAGGAGGAGGGAGAGGAGGGAAGGCAAGGTAGATACAGGGTGATGGAAAGAGAAGTCAGAATAGGTGGTGAAATTATTATACAACAAGTTCACAATGCACTATGAAATTGTATGCCTGAAACCTATGTAATCCTTGCTAACAGACGTCACCCCAAAAAAGTCTATCAATAAACATGAATTTAAAAATACACCAGAAACCTTGCTTCCTCTCTCCCTCTGTGCCATGTGCATACACAGTGTGAAGGTAGCTATCTGGGAGGCAGGAAGAGGATCCTCACCAGGGAACTAAATTTGCCTGCACCAGGTCTTGGATTTCTGGCCACCGGAACTGTGAGAAATACATTTCTGCTGTTTAAGCCAGCCCATCTGTAGTATTTTGTTATGGCAGCCTGAGCTAATACATGTGGAATAAAAAATATCTTCTGAGAGTCAAACTATAAAGCCAACCTATAAATGACAAAGAATATATTATGCAAAGTCACTTTGGAACTGGAAGAAATCTCAGGTCAGTGGAGGCTTGACTGCAATTGTTTGCAAGGTATTAGTGCCCTAAAAGAAGGCACGAGCCTGAAGTTGTTCCTGGACCGAAGGAAAAATATTCAAATGAAGTACTAAAAACGCTTCAGTGGGAATCAGGAGACTAGGAGCCCAGTATTGTCCCAGTATTGTCCAAAACACTATGCTAACTCAGAAAAGTAACTTGACATTAATCTTAGAGATCAAATAAATACAAAATAGTTTACTTAATCTCAGCAAAAGTACAGTATTTATATATCTCAAAACTCATCAAAGAATAACGGCATGCATGCCTTTTTCGTCCCCGCTAGAGTCAGCAGGCTGTGTGGCTGGATCTGCCACCAACTCTGCACAGCTTTGCCAATTTGCACACTCACTGCCCCCTGCCTTCTGCTAGCATACACCATTCAGCCGTGACATTGTGTAAGTGATGCACACATGAAATCAGCCCAGCTGAGTATCAGCTCTTTCATCTGCAATAGGCAGAACAGTCCAGAATGGTTCCCTGCCCCGTAGAATACTGAGTTTTCTCTTTTTTTAAGTTGCTTTTATATAAATATCACCCATAATCAAGAGAACTGCTAGACCCAGATTTCACACAATATGTCATATTAATAAATACAATAAATACTCAGGCATTATTTTACCTAAATATAATTTAAAACCAGTTTAATTCAAGGGCACAACTTGCTCCTGGTATTTTACTTTTAAAATACTATTAGATGTCCACAGCAGTCTTAATATAAAGGTATTTAATTTAATGATTAGCTCTGAAGATATCAGATCCTTCAGAACTAGAAGTTTTTTGCAAAGCTTTAAATCACAATAAAATAGTTAAGAAATAGCAATCATTTAGCAGTCTTTTGTTATTAGCTTTAAATTACATCATGTTATTTTAAAATATGCCATATGTTATAAGTCTACTTTCTTATTTACTGTCCCTAGTGTTTATAGTGTACATGTTGTCATGCATTCTTCCCAAAATAAACTGGCCTCTTTTGCCTCTGTCCAAACCCTGATTATATTTTGACCCCTACATTCTCCAAATAGTTCCTTCATTAGACCAGGGGTATGCTAATAATTGCTGTAGCCCTTCTTAGCTCTATTATAATATGATATTCCTTAGATTTCTGTGTGTAATGTACTCAGCATTAGATGGCACTTTTTTGAGCCAGGGTGATGAACACTGCATATACCTATGTTCTTCAAAGAACTTTAAAAAATGCTGATGCAAAGTAGGAGCTTTACAAATGTGTGTTGATTAAATAACCCAAAGCAATTTAGAAGAATTAGCAGTTATTTTATATTGCAAACACATACACATTCATCTACACAAAGGCAATTGAGTATTTAAGTCAAACCAAACTAGACTTTAAAACACTAAAGAGAGGTACACTCAACTCTTGTTATTCATAATAATTATATTCTATAAAGTCTCGGTGAACATTGAATTAGTGAATATTGAACCTAAAATACAAGAGTAGGTTCCTGTAAGCCTCTATACCTAACCTTCTTTTAGGTGTGTTTAAAGAAATCTTATTTAATATATATTTTGGGTTTATTAACATTCAACACATGACCAACAGCACTACAACTCAGCCTGAATGAGGTTTGTCTAACACACATATTTTCCTCGTATGGCACATCACACAGTCTTCTTGCACTTAGAAACAAAAATAATCACTTTACCAATATGCTTGGAGAACATTTTAAGCAACAAAGTCACCAAGAAAGCACTGAAATTCAGAAAACATGTTACTAAATGGACTGTGAAAAGGACCCCTGTGTCATGAGACTTCTGATCCAGCTCAAGCTCTACCAGTCATAAATTGTTCACATGTGAACCTCACTGTCTTCTCTTATAAACTAGAATTGGACAGGGTGAGAACAGCTTTTTTCTTCATTAATGTTTGTGTTTAAAGATATACATATTTCTGATACGTATTAATTTGTGCTACAAAAAACACAGGATGGTTCCTTCCTAGCACCAATTAGTTGATTCCTGCTAGTGCTGACACAGTGTGAATTCACTACAAAAACTGAGACCCTATGAGGAATCATATTGCCATAATAAAGCTGTAGAAATTTGCAGGAAGAGTAGAATGACCTCAAACCCATTCAGGGAGTCTGTTGTTCCATTGCAATTAGTAATTACAAGTTCACCCTGAAGGGATGGTGGCTCTAAAAGGAAGCAACTCCAGAAAAATAAAAGAAAAGTGATAATGATGAGGATGAGGATAATAAAATACACAGGAGTAGAGATTTGCTGCTCTGAGAAATGAGAACAAAAAGCTAGAAGAAAGAATATTTACTGTATTAGCAAGTCAGTAAATGCATAGTGGGTTTATATGATGCCATACAGTAGGCTGAAAATTGGCCATGGGCAGCTGGGATCATGAGAGCCAAGCTAAGAAACAGCAATCAAATCTTTATTCTTAGTTATATATTTAAATTAAAAACTATTTGCCCATTCCAAACACTATAGACTTAAATTCTTGCTGATTACATGGCCCACAGAAAGAGCATGGCCAATCACTGGAGGCTACTTACATGGCCAGCAAAGTCCTAATCAAGAGAAAGGAATGAGTGATGTGCAGACATTCCTTGAACCTCCCAGTCATGATGGGAATGTCACATGAGGTCAGAAGACCCACAGTATGAAAATGAAATCAGCAATGCTTTGAAAACATTGTGTGCTATAGAAATGGAACGTGCTAAGAGTGCAGGTCAAGGCACAAAGTAGTGGGTGGTTGAAACTCTCCCAAATTGCCCTTCTGACTCTATTGCAGGTGGTTGGACCCAGGAAGTCAGAATTTGAAGGGCTCATGAGACAGGTGTAGAAGCATCCCCTTCTGCACATCCTTTACTGGTGGCAGATTGGATCCTTAGTCCCATTCAGCCCTGTTCCAAGGCAGGTGATTATTCATTAAATATATGAGATGTGCCAGACATCCTGCCAGGTGCTCTCACTTAGGTTTTCAGTTGAATAGTTGACATGTGTACTTTTCAATTTGGGGAGCTGGTCTAAAATACCAAGACAGTCACCTTTCATAAAAATTGTGTGATAAAGTCATGAGGACTCATTTATTTTCCTATGAACAACTTTGTATCTCTTTATGAGCCCCTTTTCTTTCCTCTGTCAGGAACCTGGGTGCCCACATTTTTTTCCTCACCCTTAATTTGTTTATATATTTTTTATTTGAGAAAAAAATAAATAATTCATGAGATATGCACACACAATTATAATGTGAAATCCTTCCTGGAAAGGATTTTGCTTTGGATTTTGTCATCTTTTAGATTGTAAAGGAATACATTTTAATGGAGAAATTTGAGGTCAGAGAAGGCAAGAAGAGACACATGGACAGAGAACTCCAGCCTCCACATTTTATCTGCATAGAATGTTTCTTACATTATCTACACATGAGACTCATTTCCACCTCACTGGACAAAAAGCTTACCTTGCTGATGTTTTCTGTCAGAGAAAACAAATTTATAATACACTCCTACAGTACTCCTAGACATTTTTACATGCTCTAAGGCAAGTGTAGGTAGTATGGCAGAGGTTTTGTTTTGTTTTGTTTTTGAGGAAAAGCTCCCAATTTTGTAGTTTTGTCCTTTCCTACAAAAACAAAAAAAAAACAAACAAAAAAATGGGAAGCAGTTGGAATTGCAGGACACAGAAAGAAAACAGATGCAAAAGTGAGGAGGATGCTTCTCACTTACATGAAGTAAAGCAAGAATGAGTATAACAAACCAAAGGCTGATGGCTTTATATTTTTATAATATTGAGTATACATGGTAACTCAGCTGTAGGGGAGAAAATTATTCCTCTAAGTTAGTGTTGATAAAAAAGATTCATTCAAAATTAATATAATCCTAAATGTAATTTTGTCTATATTTAAGAAAATATACATTATATTAACAATACATCCCCTAAACTTATTTTTCCTTTTTATTATAAAATTTATCTGACACAAACCATGACAAATCTTTATGTTCCTTTAGGCTTTTAAATATCTAATGCAGCATGTAATCACTTATAGTATAGAGAAAATCTATAACAACTAGATTAAAATAGGGTAGAATATTGTTATAATTCAATGAAATGAGTAAAACCCATCTTTATTAAACTAAAAAAATTCTTAATCTCACTAAGAGAATGATTCTATGTCTTAATTTAATGTGAATAATTTAAGTTTTAAAGGCATTGAAAGTTTAATAAAAATAATGAAAAATAACAACTTAGCTAAATGGCAATTTAAGAAGGTAATTAGAAAAGAAATGTGAAGCCCGTCGGTGTTTACTGTGAGTAAAATAATGATCATTAAATCTGCAGCGAGAGTAAAGGACAGTAGCAGACTGTTGGACTAGAAATTAGGCTACTTCAATCTTGCCCTTGATTTAACATTGACTAGGTCATGGCAGACAGGTCTTTGCTCATTCAACAAATATTACTGAGCGCCTGCTACATTATAGGAAATGTATGAAGAGCTGGAAGACATCAGTGAAAATTAGTAACAGAATCCCACATCCCTGTGTTTATGTGACAGCTATTTCTCTCAGGTTTACATTTTTATCCTCAGACCACCTTTTAAAACCATTGCTACAGATAATTGGGGTTTTCACTTTATTTATAATTTACATATATCTGATACAATCTGGAATTCTAGTTAATATCACTGAGAGACAGGCGATTGCTGACCAATTCTCTCCATGTTGGTAACCAATTATTAGATGATCCATTTGAGTGACTGTAGCCTGCCTTGGCCATCTCAAATGTTCATTTATTCAGCCACTCATTCAATAAATACACTCTGATCTACTATATGCCAGGCATTATTACAAGATGTATGGGCTAACCAGACATCCCATTTTAAATCAGACAGAAAACAACAGTACAGTCCTGTTTCAAATGGTCAGCTCAGTCTCACTGGGCTAAATTCAAGGTGTCAGTAGGCTGACCATATGTACCATTTGAATTGGGACAGCACTGTTGTATTCTGTCCTATTTTAAATGGGATGTCTGGTCAGCCTAGGCATGGGGGATACAAACTTTTAAGTTTAAAAAGCTAATCCTGTAAACTGTTGTCAAGAAAACACCCATGTGTTAGTGCAATGGAGCACAATGGGTAGGTATTAACCAAATTTATATAAATTGGTTAGAGAAAGACTCTTTGAGGAGGCATGTTTCAATTTGAAATGTCATCATAAGAAAGGTGAGAAAGGGGCCAGATATGGGAAGAATAAAGAAAGAGCATTGTTGATGGAGAGGAGAGCATACACCAAGACCTTATGGCAGGAAAGTTTCTGGTATATGCAAGAACGGAAAGATGACCCTGGGCTTAGATAGCATTTAATCTTTGTCTTTAAACTAGAGGAAGATCATCACTATCAAATACTGGCAAAGATAACAAAAGCACTGATTGTGTGGCCCACAGAAAGAGCACTGCTGATTATTCCTGGTATGTACCAGATGACTCTCCTTTTTAAATTTGACATGTCTACATCTATACCTACATCAACACACACACACACACACACACACACACACACACACACACACACACACACACGTGCTATTTCCAGAGGTTACTAGGCTAGAGCTGTTTTAGTTTACGATCCTTGCTATTCACGAGTTCCACATCTGCAAATTCACTGATTGCTAAAATGTATTTTAACCCCAAAATCAATACTCACAACACTTCTGTAGTCATTCTCAAACATGCACAATGCGGTGCCACCATGCACATTCTGGCTAAAGGTCAACACAGCAACATTCTGCCCCCTTGTTTCAGCTCTCACACTGTAAACTAGGATTCTTTTCACAGTCTATTGAGTGTTATGTCTTTTGCATTTTCAGGCTTTTTCTTGTTGACTTCTCTGCTGAAGTTGTGCTTAAGTGCTGTCCAGTGTTCCTGAGCACATGAAGACTGTCTTGTGCCTCATGGAGAAAATACATGTGTTAGATGAGCTTTATTCAGGAATGAGTTACAGCACTGTTGGCTATGAATTCAATGTTAGTGAGTCAACAATATTTATTCAATACAGTGTCTTCAAACAGAAACATACATAAAACAAGGTTATGTAATGCTGAGTTAATGAAAATGTTGTGACCAGAGGCTCACAGGCACCTGGCCCTATGTTTTTCCTAGGAGCAACAGTTCAGTGTTTACTAATTCAATGTTTATGAGACTATAGAACATACTAGCATGAATGACAAGAATTGGCTGTAGAAGACTTTGCCTTATTGTATGCAATTGGCAAGAGTATATAAGGGGGGATCCCCCACCAAAAATCACAATTATCTTCTGGAGGGTGGGCCCCTTGTGGTACAGGCTTCCTCCACTAGGTGCATTAATGTACCAGCTGATGGTCTGAAAGGCTGCATTCAGCCTCAGTGAATTTTTTTGGAGACTCTTTCAAGCCAAGGTATTTGCTCATTCATTATGGGTGATTTACATAAACAATGTGCAATATGACAACACACCTGCCTACACTAGGTTGAGTGTTCAGCAGTTTTTGACCAAAACCGGCATGACTCCTGTGTCCCACCCTCCCTATTCACCCAATCTTGCCCTCAGTGACTTTTTGTTTTTCCTGGATGAAAAAAGTCCTCAAATGGAAATGTTTTGCTGATGTAGAAGAGGTTAAACAAAAAACAGCAGAAGCACTTAAAGGCATCAAAATTGACGAGTTCAAAACTGTTTTGAGCAGTGGAAAAAGCATTTCAATAGGAGTATTGCATCAAACGGAAAGTACTTTGACGGTGATTGAAGTTTAAACATGTAAGAATAAATACACAATTTTTAAATAAATAAATTCTGGCTTTTTGGGATCTCCCCTTGTATGTAGCTGTTGAGGGATGAAGGCAGGAAGGGGGATATATTTAAGTACACCGATCTTTAGTGGTCTCTAGCATTTCTTCTTACTTTCCAACCACATGAAATAATTCCTACATTTGTAGAGAAGACAAAGTGAGATCATAGTTCCTTGTACATGTACTCTATCCTGCCAGTACATTTTAAAGCTGGAATATGAATTTCTCCAGCAACCAAGTTAATTAAAAGAACAAGAAGTGAATTATGAACTGCCACTAGACCTAATTTAAGAAAACTCTCTGTGGGACTGACTTGAAGGAATTTGAGTAAAACCTTTTAAATATAATGTTCCTTTACATTTTTTAGGCAGTTGCTTAGATATATAGTTTCTCAGTGAAGGCTACCTGTTAAACCTAAAGCCACATTATTACCTTGCTCATTCAACTATATTTAAATAAACCAAAACACCTAATAATGGTCTATAAGACTCTGATTTAATCACTGTTTATTTTACAACTACTTAATTATAAATTATTCCAAATAAATGGAAGATGTCTGACAACAGGCATCCTGCCAGATGTTTATCCAATGTTAATTTTTGTAATATTTGTTTCAGATAGTAAGAATTATTGTACAGATAAACAGAACCCCATGCTCTCCACTTGCTGTCCACTTCTTCCTTTCCCAGGGTGTCATCCCCCCAGCTGGTATATATCCTCCCTTCTTATTTTATACCTTTCCCACTTCTGGAAGCGTGAAGGATAAGCTGTATGGTTTGGGTGTTTGAATCTTTATATATATAGTATTATTTTCTACATTTCCTTCTGTACTTTTTTGTTAGACAATGTTTTTCACTTACTCTGCCAATCTCTTTTCGTAAGTGGATGAAGACCATTTACATTTAAGGTAATTGTTGATATGTTAGGGCTTAAGTTGCCCTTTTATTGTTTTCTATGTGTTTCCTCCATTTCTTCTTCCTACGCTTCTCTTTTCTTACCTTCCTATGGATTATACAAACATTTTTTAAGATAACATTTTGATGTATTTGTAGTCTGTTTGAGTATAATACATCTTATAGTTTTCTTAGTGGTTGTCTGGGTTTTTACAATATAGACACATAGCTTACCACAGTCACTAGTATTGAAGTTTTTCCACTTGGAGTAAAATGTAGGAATCTTAATCCCCTTTATGTCCTGTACACTCTATCACATTTTAAATGTATTGTCTTAAGTATTTTCTCTACAATGTAGAGTCTACATGCACTGAGCACCCCATAACATGGTATTACAGTTTTTGCTTTAACCATCAAATATGATTGCTAAAACTCCTGAGGAGTAAGAGTCCATTCTACTTATCTTACTTTGTGCTTATTCAAATAGTGCTCTCTCCTTTTTGAAGTGATGAGCCTTCTTTTGTAATAATTTCCTTTCTGTTTAGAAAAATTCCATTAGCCATTACTTAAGGATTGATTTCTTATCAGCAAATTCCTTTGGTTTTCTTTTGTTTGATAATTCTTTTTTTCCTTTCATTCTTGAAGAATATTTTCTGTGGATATAGAATTTGCACTTGACAGGTTTGTTTGTTTGTTTTTCAGCAATTGAAAAGTGTGTCAAATCCTTCTGATTTCTAGGGTTTGCGCTGAGAAATGTACTACTATTTGAGTCGGGTGTCCTCCTATAAGTAATGTGTTATTTCTCTCTGGTCACTTTCAAATATTTTGTTTGTCTTGGACTCTAAGGATATAAATGTTGGCTCTTATGTTATTTTCCCACAGGTGCCTCAACTCAGTTCATTTTTTTCCACCTATTTCCCTCTTTGTTCAGATCAGGAAATTCTATTGGTCTATCCTAAAGTTCATTGGTTCTGTCTTCTGCCATCTCTGTTATTGAACCCATTCAATGAGAGTTTTGTTGAGGGGGTATTGTATTTTTCAGTTCCATAATTTTTATTTGTTTTTTTCATTCTAACTTCTATTTCCTTGCTCAGATTTTGGGTCAGCATTTTGGATATTATTTTTTGAGACCCCGAATCTTGTTGTATCTTTTTTTTAAGCAGGCAGTTCCACTTTTGAGGTACAACTCAGGGGCCGAGTGGATGTATGAGCAATTTCCCACTGGGCCCCTGGACACCACTGTAGGTGAAAGAGGACAGGAAAGGTGCTAACAACCCCACATGTACCACCATTGATATAGGTGGAGGTGGAGCTCAATCCACCTGCATCCAGCTGACACCTAACACTGCAGTGACAAGGGATTAAGAGCCCTTCCCACTGGCCCTGCTGGAACCACTACATAGGCTGGTCTCATTGTTTGGCTAAAATAGCACAGGTATTGCCAAAAGGTTTTATTTTAAAGCCACCCTTTTCCATGTCTTGGGGCTCAGGGACCAGGCTTTCCTTGGAACTTTATCTGTCTGTACATATTGTTCTGGTCTGGAGGTGCTACAGTGTCCTGTCTGATGCAAAAAGAAAACCCAAGCACCTCACTGCTCTGTCATTCATTCCTCAGCTCTAACATTCCCTGGACAGTCCATCTTCCCCTCCCCACCCTTCGGTCCTCTGTGCTTGTTGGTTGTGTGTGTCAGCACTTTATGGAAAGAGCCAGGGAGGAATGGGGCTGCTCCATCTTCATGGAATTGTCAACAGTATTTATTGAGATTCATGCATGTTTACAGGTAGGTTTAGTTCTTTCAGAATAATAATCATTGGTGGACTAGTCTATAGACCCAGTTTTTCTACCTCATTTTTAATTCATAGATGTTTCCTCTTTTCCCCAATTATTTGCTTCTATAAATGACTGTAGAATGTTCATCAAGACAATGAGTATCCTGAATGAATACCAAGACCTTCTCTGGAGCAACCCAGAGGAGTGGGATTACTGATTTGTAGTTTCTCCCTTTTTACTGTTCATCTCTCTTTACATGCTGGTTTTGTGACTGCTTCTACTCAGTCCCTGGGACCTCTAATCAATGAAAGTTTTGTGTCAATGTCCTGATTATGAGAGCTTATATATCCAGCCACTGAGCCAGGGTAAGCTTGACCCAGAATCTGTCTTGGAGGTCACAGACAGAAGGCAACCACTTTTATCACTCTCTAACCAGAAGGACCCACTGTCATCCAAGTCCTCAGTATAAAGCAGATGTAGCACAGCTCACACTTTTCATTTCAGTTCCTTTACACAAGCTGAGCTCCCAAGTGACTTTGCTTAGAGACTAGCAAGATGGGGGGCTTTGAGTCCTATTTAAAGCTTGGGATCTCTCTTTTGTTTGCTTGTTTATGGCCCACAGAGATGTATATTTTGCTTAGAACTAGCTAGGTCTTAAATTTCCCTCATTTACATCTTATCTATCATGCTTTTGTGTTAGAAGCAGAGGGTGGGTTTGGAAGAAGGAACTCAAAGCATGAAGTTACAGAATCCTCCTCACAACTCTTCTCATATATGGTTCTCCCCTTCACTTATGCTATATTTACAGCTTGGCTACCTGTCCTTTCCTTGGTCATGTAACACTTCTCATACCTGAGGGTCCTCATATATATGGGTCTTTTAGGTCTTAAGTGTTAATTCAAAAATCTTCTTTAATTACCAGTCTAAATTAGGTCCCCACCTATTATCTTTAATGGAAAGCCCTTGTCTATTTCCTTCACATTCCTTATTAAGACTTGGATTATTTTATCTGTTCAGTTGTTATTTTAATGCCTTATCTACTATTATGGAAGCTTCATGATGGTAGAAGGCATGCATGTCTAGAGTAATTGTATCCTTAGAGTCTCATGTGACTGGCATATAATTCTCACTCAATAAATATTTGCTCTACAGATGCTGATTGGACTACAATGGGTCAGCTTCCATCACAATAGCTTGTCTTTAATCACTTTTACTAATAATTGTTATTGAAATATGCACCACACACAATGTTGTTTTTAAATTTGTTCATATGCAAAGTGGAGGAGAAAATATTTAGAATTAATGCCCCAAACCTGAATACTGTAAATTGTAAAGATAGTAAACTTTCATTTCTTTACTGTTTTATGAATGTTTTGGAATGCTTAGTGCCATGAGTGTCATCTTCCTCTCCCTTTTTCTTCTATTAAAAAAAATCCATTCTAAAGGAAAATGCTACCAGTTGTTTACCTTTCACTGTGACTAAGACACTTAAAAAACTTATCCCTGGAACACTGGTGGCCAGCACTCTGGGGAACCACAGACCCATCTTTCACCATGTGGGGAACAGCAAAGCATGGGTGAAAATGCACATGTTTTTGGAGAAGGCGGCAGTGATACCTACACCAGTCATCAAATCTTTTAACTCTCACCCATATAAATGTCTCCTGGAAAAAAACAAGGAAAGGTTGTACCAGGAAAAAGGTCACCAAAATGATCATTTTACTGTTTTCTTTAGGACTATCCAGGTGACAATAAAAAAATTGTTTCTTCTTTTAGAACTTAAACATGACCTTATTAGATTATTAGCAATGCTAATGCAAGAGCAAAAACTTGTATGGTGTCTTTATCCAGCTTATGTGCTTTAATTAAACCCTTTATGATTACCAGTAGCTTTGTTTTTATTTCTATCCAAGTAAACACAGGATAATTCCATTATGATTAATGGTATTCTGTTCATGTACTTGCCTTGAAAATGCATGCATAGTGTTTTGAAAGAAAAAGTTCCTTTAAATCTACTGTCCTTGGTAAAATTTGAACTTTTTCTTGTATATATACTGTCATGGGAAGTCTTACTGAAGATGATGGTCCATCACTACAAATCAAAGTGATGCTCCAACTTCCCTATGCCATACAAAAACACTGGTGACTCAGATTACAAGCATCCCCAAGCCCCATTCTATTAATAATGTTTCATCACCCTCCCAGGGTCTGCAGCTCTGTCATCACTCACAGAAATAGTCACTGTGTCTTTGGCTTTTCTGTGTCCTCCATGGTTAGCAGCATCATTCAACAGGGTATTGTGGAATTCACTGGGTGGTTAGTCTTAGGAAACCCAAGGCAGAAATGCACAGCCATCTATCTCCTGAGTGCTAGCTTTCGAACTTTGAGAACATGAGAAAAGCATATTGAAACTGAATCTGCAAATACAAATGGGAAGTGAAATGAGTCCTATAGAAACAAAATAGTACACTCTTTCTTCCTACCAACAACTAGTGGCCACTGAACCAATTTCTGCCTATTAACCGTGAGAGAAAGTTTGAACTCCATATAGCATTTAGAGACATAGCTGGCTTTTTCTCTCCATAATCATTTTGCTAGAATAAGACTAACCTACCTGTTTTATCAAGATGGGCTGTGAAAATTCCTCTCTCTCACCTTTGCTTAAATAATGCTGATGGCTTGCAGTAACCTGGGCCACTTCCCTTCTTTTTGAATCCTCTCAGTCCTCATTGCAAAGCCCAGTGCTGCTCCTTTATGTGACCTTCACTAAGATGCCAGGCACATGCTCATCTCCCAACCTCCTACAGAGACAGCTGTGCAGATCTGTGCCATTAACATGACAATGAACATATATGCTGATATGGAACCAAATGTGGCAATACTAAGCAAGGAGAGTTCAGACTAAAATTTAAGATTGTGTTATGGAAGCTGTTGCTCATACTCATCAGTATCTGGTTACTTCCTTTCTGAGCACACAAAAATTACAATTCCCAATTCTTCCCCAACTATATCTGGCCAGTTGACTCAGCAGAGATTTACAATGCCCCTCTCTAAGGAAGCAAAGGTCCTGTGCAGCCCCCTTTGCTTTCTGCTTCCTAGCTATGCTGACCTAGAAGCCACACTGTGATATGACAGAACAGCAAACTGAAAACTGGCTTAATCTCTGAGTCAGTGTGGCACACAGAAGACTTCAAGGGAATTAAAATAAAAACCTTTGTTATGCTAAACTACTATTTTGGCAATCATGTGTAACGAATGCTTCAGGTCCTAGAAACTAGGTAACTTGGACAAATTATTTCTACATCTGGTTGAAAAAAAATTGTTTTATGAGTGAGGAGATGAGCTGGGGTCAAAATCCCTACAGAAATCAAGCATTTGTCCACGTACTGCATAGCTCTTCACGTGTATCCACACATTTCCTTAACTGTTCTCCCAGGAAAGACTGTAGAGGTTGCTCCCAGCTCCCCAACATTCCAGATGATGCTGTCATGAGCATTCCAAAGTAAGGCTTTGCAATGAGGAGCTTTAAGATCAGAGGGATGGGATTTCCAACTGGCATAATGAAAAAGCCTGGAATAAAGAGTTGTGACATTACACTACATTGTAAATGCACCCAACACCACTGAATTATGCATTTTATAATGTTTAAAGTGATACATTTTATGTCCTATATATTTGACCATGATCAGTGAGGTAACTGATATGCCAAATTGCTTGAAGCATTTTTGTTTCTATTCAGGAGTTCTGTTTTGTTTTCACTATCAATTTGCTCAGTCAAACCCATTATCATAGAGAATGTAAAAGTAACCAGCCCAGATTTTTGCCAGATTAGTAAGGCTCCACCTAAAAAAAAGTTTTAGAATACAATTAAAAAATAATTAACTGGTCTAGAAGTGTAGCCAAATCCCACTAAAATCAACAGAAAGGGGCTCAGTGAGTTTTTAAAATGAAATAATTCATGTATTTTCCTACAAGGTATATATGATGTAGAGCAGCTCTTTATATCTCTGCACTGAAATATTTCAACTCTCCCAATGGGTAGAGTGGCAATTATTTTGAGAAGTAAATTCTTTAAATTTGAAGTCATACTTGACCTAGGTATGCATGTGTGTGTATGTGTATGTATGTGTGTGTGTGTGTGTGTGTGTGTGTGTGTATGTATATGTCTGTGTATACACACACACACACACACACACACACACACACATACACACACGATAGTTTGCCATATATAATGCACATCCACAATTTTGGCTCAAACTTTCAAGGGAAAAAATCTTCTGTTTTAATATTTTAATTCAAATTTTTATTTGGTTATAATAAGGTACTTATTTTTTATATTATAAAAAATTTTAGCATTTATTTTTTAACATATTATGGTACAAAGATTTTATGTAACAAACAATTACAAAATACAAAGGTACAAAAAGTTTTATGCATAATTTTTTATACTTAAAACACAATTATTTTATTCCAGAATATTGTTATTTTGCATATGGATATTGTTATTGACTTCTAAAGTTACACTTTTAACTAATAAGCATAAGTAAAATAATTAAAAACATTTATATAGATATAGAATTAGTACTACCCATGCATAATGCACATCCTTATTTTTCCCTCACAAATTTGGGCAATAAAGTGCGTATTATACATGGCAAAATATGGTATATCATTTTTTATATTAATTCCTGGGTAATTAATGTATGGGAGTCAATGGGCCTTGTTGAGGAACTGAGCATGCATCTGGGTTTTAAAGAAAAGAAGTCAGAGAGTGGTTGCACAATGTTCCAAATGTGGAAGCAGCAGGCCTGAAATACCAAATCAGGCAAAGAGAAGGTATGTGGGGCTGTCAGAAAGAACATTTGAAATGGCATACAGAAGTGGCAGAGAAGGATGGCAGAAAAAGAAAATCCTGCAAAGAAAAAATGTGGCAAAACTCAATGTTACTCTGCTGACTTCACCCAAGATGATTTTAATGTGTAATTAAAATAGTAAAACCTAGAGAGTGGACTTTGCTTATGAATATTTTATACAAGTTTAGAAATAATAATGTGGTACAGTAAACTGACTACAAACAATAAAAAAGGCACCCATCTATTTTCAGGGGTGCCACATAATCAGACCAATACAAAATTATGACTTGGAATATTAATAGTCAAGGAAAAAGGCAATTAGGAGAAATGCACTTAATCATAACCACCTGGTTCATTTCAGGTGAAAAAATGGAGAGATCATCATTTTACAAAATTTCCTAATATTATATTGCTTCTGTAAATATCAAAACAATTCACACAACCTGAATGGACAGTAAATGAGCTCGTGGCACATACTGAGAAAATACATAGCAATTTCATTAACAAGGTCATCACAGCAGCTTCTAAATATATTTTGAAAACAACTGTGCATAGGTGGATATACTATTTTACCTCTGCAGACTTTAGACTTCGGCACACATGCTGCAAGGAGTCTGCAGATCCATAGCTATGAGTGCCATGATGACTTAAAGCTTGCTTTGTTGGTATTTGTAAATATTGGTGTAGGAGAGCTGTCAATTCAAATTGTTTGTATCAATTGCTTGGAATGATTCTTTTTATAGCACAGAGCATCGATCTATGATATTTAAGTTAAAATAATTATCTGAAGTAATCTCCTACTCCTGCATCATTTATTTCATCTGTCACATGAAACATGAGTGTGCATTCCACTAAGACCTCTTCTAGTTCTAATTGTTATGTGATTTTGTAATATGATAAAATAAAACAAAAGTTCTGCTCATTAGGTTGTACCACTTACTGTGTCTTAGTTCAGGGTTTCCCCTAGAAACAAATTAGAAATCCAGGCCTATTGTGTACAACTGGTTAAGTCATAAGATGGTGCTGAAAACAACACTGGGAGAATGGAGAACTGAGATGTATTAGCCCCTTTCCTCAAGAAACAGATCTCACATTGGTAACAGACATGAAAGGGCTTGATTAGGGAAAATACCTGGGTGAGGGAAAATAGAGAGGGTGTCTTGGAAGCTACCAGACCACAGTACAAGTCTGATCCCAGAAAAGCAGCAAGGCAGAGAAGCGTCCTTTTAGCATCAAAGGACATTCTTCAGGGAGTCCTTGAATGAAAACTGGCCACCAGTGAGGCCCCATATCTCCCATAAGCAGGCCTTCATTACCATCTCTGCCCAAATGCCTCACTGGCTGAAAGGATGGAGTTGGGCCCTCCATACAAAGCCATCATGGATTCCATAGCACAATAGCTGGGGCTTCAGCCAGTGTGACTCCCTATGATTTGAGGCTGGCCCAGGCTTTCTCATGGGTCCCTCAACAGACACAAAGTAGAAGGCAGGCCAGTTGCGGAGCATTGCTATTCTATTTACCAGTGTGGGCACTGGGGTCTCTGAGAGAAAGGGTACACGTACCTTATCCTAGGTTGAGGGCTGGGGCATTCACCAATATGTTCTATAGCTCAGTTATTTAGGGTTGCCAATAGGGACATGAATTCCTTGTCACTTCCTGCCTGCCATATACCCAGAGTGCAGAAAAACCCCCAAGCAGTCAACACAGATGCTTGCAGTTGAAAGTTAGGCTTGTAGGGACAGAAACAGCCAAGAAGATACAAGGAGGGTGCCAACTGCTGGAGCCTATACCACTGTTAGATGGATGTAGCAATGGAGATATACCCAGCCCCATTCTAGATCCCTTCCTTCAGCTTCAAGGACACTTAGAATGAATTTGTAAAGATAGAGCACAGTCAGGATTTGCTATGTGTGGAAGTTTTAACAGTATTTTAAAAATATTGTGGACTTCTCCCACCCTGAGCTGCTTTTTCAACAAAGTATAGAAATCTTGGAATTGGTAGCATTCATCACAGAAATACCTTGAATGCATTTCTCTCAGTCCTGCTTCTACACTGATGAGAAACAATGATCTATAATAAATCCAACTCACTGTTCTCTCAGGTCCAGGGCTGAAGGTGAGACAGGCAGCATTTTGGTCGCATTAAATATGTCCCTGGTTTTTTATTCTTTCTTCTGCTACAAATGCTGGATGAGAACTTGAATCATGGGTGGTTAAACTAAACCTATCCTAATTCCCTGAAAGAGAGTATTAGAGATAGGAATTTTAATCAATAAAAATACAATCCAAAAAAAAATGTAACTACATTTTTCTGTTGTTGTGCAGCCTGCTTAGTACTGTGTGAAAAGTGGGCCACTGAAAAATAACAAGAGATTAGCAAACTTTAAATCTTACTGTCAGAAACGTGGAGTCACCACTCAGATTTAACAACTCAAAGCAGTGGTGGCTGAATGCATGACAGTTTATTCACTGAAGCAAGTTAGTAGAATCCCAAGAGTTCTTCTCAGTTATCCATTCCTTCCTCAGATATTGAATATTAGCACTGTGTGTTTTTACATTCCTAATTAAAGTTATATTAAAAAACCAAAATATATGACTATTAAGCAAGGAAATACTAGCCTAATGGGGTCAATAATATGAGGCCCTATTTAACTTTGTAAAATTGACATCATATTCAACTCATTCTGTGTACTGATTTCCTGATCCCTAGTAGAAAGGAAGCTGCAGGTATAGACTAATTGTTGAGATTTTCTCTTTGAGAACTATGCTATTACACTGGTCTTGGGTAGTCAGTATTTGCCCCAACTTGAGGGCCATTGAGAAGATACCTGGGGAACTTGAAGATAGCAACTACACTAAAGAGTAGCAAAACATGGCCCACTGGTGTTCAGAAAGAAAAAAAGGTGTGGGAGAGAGTATAGGGGAGTGGAGTGTGGGGAGACAGCAGGGGAAGAAAGGAGAGAATTAGGACACTTCTACTCATCTCACTCTCACTTGCTTCTTTGAGCCTGATAATGTGTGGTATTGCTTCTCCAGGACCAAAAAAATGGACCACTAATAAACACTTACAGATCGCTAAGCTCCAACTTTTACCATAAAAAGTGTGATTTATTAGTAAAGCTGGGCATACTACATTGAATATTCTAGCCTGCTTATTAATTATTTAAAAATAATGGTGTGGGTTATAGCAGGCTGCTCTATTATCCCATTGGATTTAGGATAATAAATGGCTCCCAATTATCCCATTGGAGGTGCTATGTTTATTATGAAGTGCAGAATGCTTAGCACTAGTATAGTCAATGATGCCCCAAAGAGCTGATGTTTCCCAGTGTTATCCATTAAGCTTGGTTATTTAGCTAAAGGGGTTTCTGAGCATTGCAGAAGGCACCACCAGGGTTTTTCTTGCTGCTTAAGGTATAATATGAGAGAAGAGAGATAGATGACTTAAACAAACAAAAAAAAATAGAACATACAAGAATAAAAATATATACTTGGAGGTTTCTGGTTTCAGCTCCAACCTGTAAAGAGCTTAGAAGTCATTACTCCCACCATTACAACAAGAAAAACCTGCATAAACTAAAAATTAATTATGTTTCTTGGACCCAGAAGGGAATTGAGGTCCCAGGGCACACAGAGATGGGTGACTCAAGACTTAATGTTGAGATCTGCTGACCTGGAGCAGAAAGTACTAGAGATTCGGGCTGGGAGGAACAGTTCAGTGGTGATGCTGACAAGTTGCTAGAGCTGAAAAGTGGAGTAGTGTGCAAGCAAGAAACTCCATGGTGCCACTCTGGGAGGGAGCCACACACTTGTGGATTTCAGCTCCTGGAGCAACAGTGTCTGCAAGTTAATGTGAAGTGCTCCCAAGAGTTCCAGGAAGTTAATTACAACAATGACCACCTCCTACTGTGCTAAGTACCTACCTGTAGACATCAACATTTCGGAGACTCAGTTTCTTTACCTGGAATACAGCACTGTAACACCTACCTCAAGAGTTGTAAAATAAATGAGAGAAATAGTATGCCCAAAGATGTCCACTAGGGAGAGCAAAGGCCACAATTCCAACCAGCATCAGCCTCCAGGGCTATGCTATGACCACTGCATCACACCCATGCCCTAAACAATGGTCCCTAGTCATAGAACAGGAATGTCATGATTTGCTTTTGAACTTCTTTAGTGGGCAAACCCACCCAGCACAATCGCTTTTTTTTTTATTGTTAGACTTATTGGGGTGACACTGATAACAATCGCTTATTTTACAAAATGGAGATTATTCCTTTGGATTCCGGGACATAAGGAAATACCATGAATGTCAGCAAACACTTGAGGATGAAATTTGTTATCAACCAGGTGTGATTCCGAGAGTAAGTGCAGCTCTGGCTCCCACAGGTAAACCCAACTCCTTTCACTTTATCTATGACAGAGGTCAGGATGTGGGGGTGGGAAGCAGAAGCCCAACCAGGTGGCTTGATTTTCTTTTCAGAACATTCGAACTCAACTCTTTCTACCTGGATAAGAAACTTCACCTTTGCTAAATAATATCGCTGTACACTTACATACTCCTGGTCCCCTGTTCAGACACGTAATGCTAAGTGTTGCAATGCAGTCTTCACGCAGCCCTTTCCTTGATTTGTCTGTCTCAGTTCCCCAGGGTCAGTTTCTCATTTTTACCTGAATGCGGCCTAATTAGGTCATGACTTGACTGGCGGAAAAAGAAGAAAAGAAAAAGCGAATGCCTCGCGGCCTTGCAAATACTTGTTCTGCCTACTGGACTCGGTGTGCCCTGGCCCTTTCCGCATGGTGCCCTGACCGCAGATTGGGCCCAGCAGATCCGCCTCCCACGCAGTGCCAGCCCGGGGGCAGCGGGCCGACGTCCTCTGCTGTGGCTGGTGGGGACTCAGCCATAGTACCCGGGCTCCTCCTCCGTCCTCCTCCGCTCTTCGCCTTCCCTGGCGGTGTCGCCTGGAAGAACCTCGCTTGCCACCTCCTGACCATCCCAAGAAGATTAAGCGACCCGAGCTCGGTGCGGGAGCGTTAGGCAACGCGTCTGCTCCAGAGAGCTGCCCTTCCTTAACGCGTGCCGGGCGGGCGAGGGCCTGATCCTCACTGAATGACTGCAGCCCAAGCGCCAAGGGAGCGCACCCCGAACCCGGGGGTGCTGCGCACCTTGGCTCCGCCCGGAGGTTTTAGGGACCCTGATCTCTGAGCTCCCGCGGGTGTTCCCACCCCTCGCTGCGGTGAAAAGTCCAGTGCTACACCCCCACGCTCCCCGTTCACGTACCTCCCCGACTTCTCCGAGCTCCTCTTCGATTTGCGAGCCCTACTAGTTCTTGGGAAGGCAGCGCCGGGCAGCGGCTGGCGCCCACGGTTCCCTGCGGGTCTCGGCAGCGGCTTCCCTTCGGCAGGGACGGCGTGTTTCCCGGGAGTCTGAGGCGCGAGGACTACCCTCCTGCATCCGACTGCTGCGGACACGCGCGCCTTGTCACCGCCACTCGCGGAGAAGTTTTGAAGGTAGAGAATCGGCTCCAACTCCCCACATGAATCAAACCGCAGGAGTCTCCAATAGCGTCAGGTGTTCCCCGGGAAAAGGCCGGAAGGTACGGGGCTCAGGACGGAGGGGCTCGTGAGGGACGTGGGGAGCAGGTGGAAGCAGCCTTATGGGGCGAGTGGCCACTCGCTGGTTTGGGGACTCCTGAGGCGCCAGTCGCTTCGCGCGCGTGTGGTGGGGAAGTCCTCGGGACCAGACGGCTGACAAGGCGCCGGGTCTGTGTGGAAAAAGTGCTGTTTAATGGACCCAAAGCCAGCAGTGGCTCTGCGCTGCCCCTGCTCAGGCGACCCAGTGACCAGAGACACCAACGAACGCTGCGCCCGGGGCTTTCAGGGAAAGGGGCCCTCGGGACTGCGACGTGGCCCTCCGGAGTTGCGAAAGAGCTCCGGAAACAGGCTCTGGGCTTTACTCCAGGTCTCCTGCTGCGGAGGGGGCTGCAATCTGCCTTCACTGGCCGCTGTGGGCCTGTTATCAGTTTCTAAGAAATTTCCGTGGGCGGGAGAGAGGAAAGCGGGTATGTTACCGGAAAATGGGGGTGTCCTCCTCCACACGTGTCCAGGTTCTTGGTATCTGGAGCAAAGAATTGAAGGAGACACACACCAGAGAATAGAAGTGAAACAGATGATTTATTGAGAGAAAATACACTCCAAAGAGGTAGGAGTGGGTAGGAGCAAGGAGAGTGACTCAAGAGCCCAGATCAATGAGGCTTTGGTACTTTTATTTTCTTCCGTGTCTTCAGGGGAGACACCTCTGGGGTGGGGTGTCTTGATTGACAAGTCTGATTGACAAGGGGCCTGTTATATAATGCCTTCTGAGTGTGCGTGCCATTTCCCAGAGTTCAATCTGTTATAATAATGTTAATGAACTTCTGGGCATATGTATGATATTACAATGATGATATAATGAGGCCCAGGTGAGATGAAGGTCATTGTAACTCTCACTGGGCAGGCATTAGGACCTGGCCCAAACTGGAGGGCTATTTTGTGCCCTCTAACTTCCTTGTACTAGCTAACTTTTCCCCTGGAATTTTCCTGTGGTTACTCAACTTGGGGTGGAGGCTACTAATGATAGGGTGGTACTAAGTTGGTGACTATCCAGCAGGGCAACCCGAGATCCCCCCTATTCTACCTGCCTTCCTCACATTTCCTTGAGAGACGTGATCCCCATGAATCTCCATGGGAAGTTGGGCTGGAGGTCTCATCTTCTGTATCTGCATCCTGCTGAAGATAGTTGTTGTCCATACCTATTGGGGATCCACGGAGCTTTCACCCTATCTGATCTAATAAGGGAAGAGGGTCTTGAGATCTGCCATGTTGACTACTTTGGTCAAGATGGGCTGGGAGCCTTGTTGGGGTACCACCTGTATCCTGATGGGCCCTAGATGAGGAGAAATTAATTTAGTTAGTAGTTTTAAAGGCATTGATCTAAGAAATAGGTTTTAAAGCCCCTTTCACTAGGTGGTTTCAGGATGGGGAGTCCGTTGGGCCTGCAGCCTTTTGACTTCTGGCCCAACTGGTCATTCACGTGTTATCCCCTGTCTGGGTCTAGAAAGGCCTGGAAGGGGTGCTTGCCTGTAAGTGATTGTAATCAGCAAATTGGAGACATGAGTTACAAGTTTCAGAGTAATTATCCATGGGACAGTCTGTTGCTTGGGGTGAGAAGCCAGGGAAAATTGATCGAGAAAGTGATTAAGACTTTGGACTAGGGAAGAGGTGTAACTGAGAGCTAAAGAATAAGAAAAAGGAGTCTTTAGCGAAGTGTGGGGATGGCTGCTCTGTTTGGCCCATATCGGGTACAGGCCTGAGGTACCCATGCAGAACCCTCTGGTAACTTGGAGTGGGTAGGGCCATGACTTGAGGACTCTCTGCTTCTACGTGCAAAGCACCAGCTCTCCATGAGGTCCCAGGTCTGCGCGAACTGGGTGCGCGCAGCCCGGCTCTGCCGCAGCTGACTTCTTTCTTCCCCCTTCTGCTTCTCGTTTCTCTGCAGCTCATCTTAGCTTGTAGTTTGCAAGGAAATTCCTTACCTGTTACGTAGTGGACCCCTGCGGAAGTGTACGTATCAGTGTACTTTTAAAATATTTTACACTATTTAAATTTTTAAAAACTGAAAGATGGCAAGTGCTTTGGATCTTAGACTTGATATACGAGTATAGCCTGAATCGGCGCTTCTAGTCTTTTACTTTAGCCTGTGTTTGCTACACGTATTTATTCCTTATACATTTTTATATGCAAAGGCATGTTTGTTTATTAGCATGTTATTAGAACATTATTACCGTTACTGTCTATTTGTTGGGGGTTGGTTATATGGGAATTGGAGTTAGTAAAGATATTGAATTTATTTGGTGGATAAAGGAACTCTTGGTCTGCTGAGTTACCTAAGATGAGGATTTAGGACTGAATATCTTTATTTCAGCTGGATAATATCCACATATTTTCAACTCCAATCAGGTTTGGGTAATTGAATAAACAAGTTATATCTCTGATCTTCGTTTTCTTTAACTATGATTCAAGTAGTTATGCTTTTCACATTTACATCCAGGGCCAGGGGAAATGTCTTTTTAATATATAGGAGCTGATAGTATAAGCTTTTATTTAAATTAAAAATAATAAAGTTTTACACAGCAACGAGTATGTAGTAAAGATATCTGTAGAGTTCAAAAGAGTCAGTAATTTCTTTTTTAAAAAAATGTCTTTGGTTCCAGTGCTAAAGGGGCTTCCTGGCAGAACTGGATTGCAGGGTACTGACACCAATAAAACTTTCTGGGAAGTGTTTGAACACAACAACAATTTAGACCATACAGGAAAATCTGTTAGTCATCCTGTGCAACTAGCAGGTGTCCATGGAATGAATCATTGCTAGTTCAATAAACAATCATTTTCAATCATTCATTTAACATACATTGTAAACTCCTATTAAGTTCCAAGGACTGAGCACTGAAATAGAAATTTAGACATTGCCCTCTCTCTCTAGAACACACCTCTAGTCATGCCCACCCCTCAGACTTTAAAAATCTTTGATGGTCCACATTACTTGAAGTGAGATTATTACTCTTTATCTGCTGGAAGGAAAAAAGTCCAATTTCCTTTCTTCAAGAAGACTCCAGTTAAGTTGTAGTTTGCCTTCAATGTTTGTGGGTTCATAGTTTATAATTTGTCTTGAAGGTTGCTGCACTGAGATGATGTTACTGGAGATGGTATCAACAGGAGATGGGTGTAGGTAAATGTTCTGGGGGACATATTGTACATAGCAGAGGTTAACAGCCAACATTGGAAAGTGCCAGACAGACCACATGAAACTAGGTACAGTAGTTTTTAATAAAAAATAAAACTAAATAATACCAGTTTATTTTATTAGAAGTTTGCAATAAGTGTGTTTTCATTTTACATGGTGTACTGAGAGTTCATGTTGGAGACTGCTTGGAAGGAAAGGCTTCAGCCTCTCAGGAAAAAGTTTTATCTGGACACCCTTTTGGATTGCCTGTTTATTTACTGATTACTGTTGTAGCAATTTCTGTTGGGTAGATTATTATGATTTGTTATTGAAAACATATTACTTGGGAAACATTTATCGTCTTCTGGTTTTAGGGTGGCTACTTAGTGGTTGAGTTGAGCTATCTTTAGATGTGCTGTTGACTGCTAGGTTTATTGTAGCTTTTATATATATTCTCCTGCCTGTGAAGAGTAATTGACCATCTGCTAATAGCTGCTAAGGGTCACAGAGACTAACCAACCCCACTGTCATCCCCAGGGTGTGCAGGAGCCACTGCCCCTGAGATAACAGCTTCTAGAGTGATCGTCTATGTGGGATTAAAAAATAAAACTGGGAAAGAGAAGTCACATTAGGTGGTGAACTTATTATACAACAAATTGACAATGCACTGTAGAATTGTATGCCTGAAACCTATGTAATCCTTGCTAACAGATGTCACCCCAATAAGTCTAACAAAAAAAGGAATTAAAAAAATAAATAAAAATAAATAAAAAAATAAAAATAAAACTGTCTCTGTGAGATCACACAGTCATACCTTCCCAATGTTGGTCTGGTACTACACATAGTGACCTGTATCTGTCAAGTACTAGTTAATTGTCAGTCAATAACTAGACCTGTTTTGCAATTAGTTGAGGCCTAACAATTGGATGCTACCTATAGACCAATTGAGGACCCCAACCTGGACTGTTCCCACAGTGGAGGCTCACTGGTATAGAGGCTTGCTAACTTTTGCCAGCTCTGGTATGATGCCTTCTGGAAATGTATTGTCTTACTTTAAAAAAAAATACAAAGTGATATATAATTTATGATACTAATTTTATATATATATATATATATATATATATATATATATATATATATAGAGAGAGAGAGAGAGAGAGAGAGAGAGAGAGAAAAGATAGTAAGGAAATACACCAAACTGTTAACTGTATTTAACTCAGAATTAGAAGACAGAGTGACTCTTATTTTCACAGTTTTCCACTTAATTTTCTATAGTCAATGTTTTGTAGGTTGTTTTTAGTGCACAATGAATATATTATGTGATAATATTACTAAACTATATGAACATTTTAAATTTTGGTTTTGAAAACTTATATAATACCATTGTATAAGTATTTAATCAAAACCCAGTATAACTGTTGTAAAGAAGTGCTCAAGTTTTATTATTTACACAAAATGTTTGCATTTCTTTTATTCATATACCAAAAGATACTAAAGTCTTCTGTGGTAAAAGGAGTTGGTTACTGATATATCTCAGTTTACAGAATGAACAACTTAAACTTCAATATGCAGTTGTTCAGTTGTATTCCAGAATTACTCCTTAATTTGTTGTTCTTTATATTTTTTTCCCTTCAACTTTTCCTATAGCTATTAACTTATTACTCTACTAGCACTTACACTTTCCTTCATTGCTTTTTTTTAATTCATTTTTATTGTTAGACTTATTGGGGTGACATCTGTTAGCAAGGATTGTACAGGTTTCAGGCATACAATTCTACAGTGCATTGTCAACTTGTTGTATAATAAGTTCACCACCTAATGTGACTTCTCTTTCCATCACCTTATATTTAGCTTCCCCCCTCCTCTCCCACCCCCTCCCCTTTCTCCCCTCCCTAACCCACTCGTCCCCAAATAAACATTAAACTATTGATTGTGTCCATGGGTTATTTATTTGTTCATTTCTTTTTTTCTTTGCTTTCAGTTTTATATTCCACATATGAGTGAAATCATACAGTTCTTTATTTTTTCTGTCTGGCTTATTTCACTTAGCATGATGATCTCCAGGTCCATCCATATACACAATGGAATATTACTCAGCTGTAAGAAAAGATGAAATATTGCCATTTGTGACAAAATGGATGGTCCTTCATTGCTTTTTGAAACAGAAAAGTTGTGGCACATAGACACTATTAGTTCAAGGTGAATATCTTCAGCTTGCAGGGTCAGCTTACAGTTCTATTTTCTGACTTTTTTGCTAGAGTGTTGAATTTCTAGTGTACTGCATATTCAGAGGAAAATACACTTATTTTTAAAGTACCTTACCAGTAAACTAGGTATACTGGTTTTAATACTTGAATTTTATTGTTTTATATGAGGCAGTTTTAATTGTTGCAGAAGGTCATTGAGAGGACAAGACAATAGGTTAACCCATAGGTGGGCCAGGCAATCCTGGGCTCTTTATCTCTCCCTGGTGTTTGAAATGTATATCCCACCCACTGTTCCCACACAGATGTCAAGGATGCAGCCTTGAGAAAGTAAGTTTTTAATGACACTACCTGCAGAGAATACAGGACTGAACACTATATAAAGTTAAGACTCAGGCGATTGGGGGCAGTGATCTATTCTTCTTGCTACAGTTAAGTCATCTGTTACCCTCATGTAGTGTGCCATTTTTCTCTGTCTACTTTCAAATTTTCTCTTGATCTGTCATTTTCAGTATTTGAGTGTTATATACCTAGGTATCGTTTTCTTCATATTTATCCTGCTAGTGGTTCATAGATCATCTTGGATCTTTAAATTCACCATTTGTGGGAATTTTGCAACCATTATCTATTCAAATGTTTTTTTTTCTGTTCTATTCTTATCTGTTGAGATGAGTTATTCACATATTACACACTTTATATTCTCCTGCAGGTCTCTGAGTCTTCATCTTTCCAAACTTTTCTCTCTCTTCTTTAGACATGATCAATTCTATTGCTTTATTTTCACATTCAATGCCTTTTCCCTCTGTCATGTCCATTTCATTGTTTGCACATTCAAATGTTGGTGTCAAATGTATTTTTAATCTAGAATTTCTACTCTGTCTTTTTTTCATAGTTATTATTTTCTGTGCTTAAATTTGCTATCTTTTTGTTAATTGTGAGTACCTTTTTTTATTTAATGGGCCTCACTATATCAGCCACTCTTTAAAAATTCTTCTAATTCTAGAATCTTGATGATTTTCAGACTGGTTTGTGTTGTTTGTGCTTCTGCTGCTGCTGATGATGATTGTGCTTCTTTCTTGAGAATGGGTCACATTTTATAATTTCTTTGTATGTTGAGTAATTTTGAAATTTCTCCTTGGCACTGTGAATGTTGTGTGCAGACTCTGAACTCTGTTATGTTTCACTGAAAGTTGTTTGTTTTAATTTTTAGTGAGCAGTGAAGGAGAGTGGCAACTTACATGTAAGTTTTGTTCTTGTATCCTCACTAGGCCACCTGCAATCTCCTAGTACTTGCATGGCTCACTGGGCAACCAGAGCTTTGGGCAGCATTTATACACAGAATTTGAGGCTCTTCTACTTAATTGTGGAATTATTCTCTCACTTCACAGCTCTGCCAGTTGCTTCAAACTCACTTCTCTCCAGAATCTGCTAACTTTGGGTTGTTCTCCAGTGTTTTCAGATAGTCTGTTTGTTTTGTGTTTTGCACAGAAATATAGTTATGTGTGTAATAGCTGACTTGAAATGAGCTTAACTCAGCCATTATTGGAAATGGAACTCCACCTATCATTTTTCATTCATCAATTCAATGCCTAGGCTTTAGCATCAGTAGTTTTGGAGACCTCTCCTACTGTGACCCTAGAATCAATAATATCAAGTTTCTATGATAATTCAACTACTCACTAAACTTACTACTAACTTTATTTTCCTAAATTTTTTCTTCAAAACTGAATGTGCCCCTGCACTTTGAGACTGCATCCAGGAAAGAATGGTCAATCCAGTGTCATTTCTCCCAATACTGTTTTAATCTTCTATCTTCTCCCTACCAAAACTTTGTTTAAATCTTTGTGAGTCTCTGTTGTTGATCCTCAGTTTCTTTTATATTTCATCTTCGGTCAGTTTTTCCTTTTCTTCCCTATTTCATTTTTCCAATGTGTAATGTTCTCCAAAAGTCAGATTTTGATAAATTATAACTTGTTAAATCTAAAGGCTCTCATTTCTCTCCTTTTTTTTCGCTCTTTCATAAAAAGCAAAAGTCATTTTAATGTTCTCCCCTTTCCAAAGTACCTCCTGACTTATTTTTCACTGTTTGCTGCCTCTTTCTATTTAGATCAGCAAAGCTTCCCCATCGTGAGACATTTCATCCACTTTGTAAACTTCTCAGTTTGTGCATCTTTGAAATTAAGCAGCCTCCTCCTCTTTTTCATGGGTTAATGGATTTCCCAGTTTGATTCTAGAGCACAGCTTAATTACTCACTCCTTTTCTGTGGGAAGCGTTCCCTAAGGATTAGATCAGCCACTGACTCACAGCTACTGTGGGCATAAGAAACTTATGCAAGGCTCATAAATTGCTGACTGCTGCCATAGCATGGTTCTTGTCCTACCTCTTCACCTTCCTCACACATCTGCTTCACAGCCATCATTGCTGTGCTGGGAGTGAGTCCATCACAGAGCTAGCATTCATCTGAGAAGGAGATTTCCATCACAACTCATGGCTGCAGGTATCATTTTCCAGTTTGTTTTTGGGCTTGAATTTCAGACACTTCCATCAGTTTTTATCTCTATACCTACCTATTCCTAAGGTTATAGCTCTTTCTGACTTCCCAGCATCCCTGATCCTGACCATGGGCATCTGTCATCTTCTGTGGTAGTGCCTGATTTCTCCTATCAGAGAAAATTGTCCATTCCTAATGCGTAGTATTTTAAAACAGGATCTAGCTTCACAGGTGATGTTGTTCTATTCTTTCAGTTTATAAAAACTGAGATCCAGCAAAATATAGCAGGACTCTTGCATTACTGATTCCTAATTCTTGGCACATCCCATTATACCAGACTGGTTCATAGACTATCTGCTGTATTTGAGTTCAAGCCAAGGGTCACCTCTGCTACAATGTATATGTCATGCTGGTTAGTGAGTCAGCCTATAGGAAATATCACTAATATGTAATGTTAGCAAGAGTGTGTCTGGTTCATGGTTTGTCTTGCCCACCATAGCTCTTAATACTAAACAGAAAACCTATTTGTTTGGTTGGTAATCTCTGAAAGAAATAGGAAAAGGAACACATAAAAATAATTTTAAAATGTAAATTCTTTTTGCTACACAGAATCTAAATCATTTCGAAGAATTTTAGAAAGTTTAATGTAAGGCATAAAACGTAAATTACTTTAATGATTTCCAGGATATTAGTGAAAATCTATTTATGATATTTTGGTTTTACTTTTTATTGATTTAAAAATTTTAATTATCCTTATTTTCTCAGTAAACTATATAAAATGACTATAAGCTCATGAATTAGATACATTTCCAGGAATAGAGGGCAGTAAAGGAGTAGTAATTGTTTTTCTGGTTTAACATGTGAAATTATTTTTTAAGCCAAAAGCTGTACCTTGAACATAGTATTTTAATGATCTCACATTTGTACCTTATGAAGAAAATAGACTGATTGGAATTTTATAGACCCCAAGTCTGATATAACTTTTGATTAAAGCACTAGAATGGAGGAAAGTGGTCTGAATCCTTGCTTGTCCTCTCACCATTGTTTTGAGGGCCTTAGAAAGTTTGTAGTGTTTTCATACCATGCGAATATGATGTCTATGCTCTTCTATTCCCTGTGTCTTCCCTTCTTAATGAAAAAAATTTATTATTGTTAAATTTATTGGGGTGACATTGGTTAGTAAAAATTACATAGATTCTAGGTGTACAATTCTACAGTGTATTGTCTATGTTCTGCATTATGTGTTCACCACCCAGAGTCAGTTCTCTTTCCATCACCATGTATTTGAATACCCCTCCCTCCTCTCCAACCCCACTCCTCTCTTACTCTCAGGTAACCACTAAACTATTGACTGTGTCCATGAGTTTTTATTTCTTTGTTGCTTTCAGTTTAATATTCCACATATGAGTGAAGTCATATGGTTCTTGGTTTTTTCTATCTGGCTTATTTTGCTTAGCATTATGATCTCAAGGTACATCCATGTTGCCACAAATGGCACTACTTCATCTTTTCTTAGAGTTGAGTAATATTTTATTGTGTATATGTACCACAACTTCTTTATCCAGTCATCTATCAAAGGGCACTTTGGTTGTTTCCATGACTTGGCCACTGTGCACAGTGCTGTGAACTAAGGTTTTCAAATATTTTGGGTAGATTCCCAGAAGAGGGACTGCTTGGTTATATGGTAATTCTATTCTCAATTTTTTGAGGAACCTCCACACTGTTTTCCATAGTGGCTGTACCAGTTTATGTTCCTCCCAGCAGTATGGGGGTTTTCTCCACAATCTCTCCAACACTTGTTATTATTTGTCTTGATGATAATAGCTATTTTAACTGGTGTGATTTGCATCTCCCTAATAGCTAGTGAAGTTGAGCATTTTTCATATATCTGTTGGCCATTTATATGTCTTGATCAGGGACGTGTTTGTTCAGGTCCTCTGCTCACTTTTTAACTGGATTGTTTATTTTTTTGTTGTTGAGTCGTGCAAGTCCTTTATATATTTTAGATATTAGCCTCTTATCAGAAGCATTGTTTGCAAATATTTTCTCCCTTCTGTTTGGTTTTCTCTTTGCTGTGCAGAGACTTTTCAGATTAATAATGTTCCATTCATTTATTTTTGCTTTTCCTTCCCTTGCCTTTGAAGTAAGTTTCATAAAGTCCTCTCTGAACCCAAGGTTGTTAAGTTCAGTATTGATGTCTTCTTCTCTACAGTTTATTGTTTTGGGTCTTATGTGGAGGTCTTTAATCCATTTTGAGTTAATTTTGGTGTATGGTGACAGTTTGCAGGTCAGATTCATTCTTTTGCATGTGGTTTTCTAATTGTCCCATTGTATATCTTTTCCCCATTGTATATTTTTAGCTCCTTTGTCAAAAATTATTTGTCCATGTATTTGTGAGTTTATTTCTTGGTTTTCAATTCTGCTCCTTTGGTCTGTGTGTCTGGATTTCTGCCAATACCACGCTGTTTTGATTATTGATGCTTTGTAGTATAGATTGAAATCAGGGAGTGTGATACTTCCAGCCTTATTCTTTTTATGTAGAATTGCCTTGGCTATTTGGTATCTTTAGTGGTTCCATGTGAATCTGATGATTCTTTTATCTATTTCTTAAAAGAATGTGCGATATTGATGGCAATTGCATTAAATCTGTGTATTGCTTTGGGTAAAATGGCCATTTTTTATGAAAATTTAGAATGCAATGATAAGAGCTTATAAGACATGTAGACATTACTATGTAATTAAAAGTTGTATCTGACAAAATGTGGACTCAACAGAACAAGTTCATATTTTTTATAGATTCAAAAAGACCAAGATGTACAGGCCTTTGGTAAAGTCATCTGAACTTCACATGCTCAGATGTGAAAAAACTCCTCCAGTGCAAGGTGACTTACCGAGGTAGTATGGCAATAACGGGAATGAGTCAGTAGAATCTCAGAATTAGTCGAGCTGTGCCTCCTGTTTGGGTTGAGTCTCAGAGAACTGGCCACAGCATTCTGGGCCCTTTTTTGACTGTCTGGAAACTGAAGAAATCAGCTGACCTTCAGGGCCCCATCAAGCTCTTCCTTGCTGATATTTCAATCCTAAAAAGTGCCACAGGGAAAGTGATTGTCATTATTCAGGTATTCCTGGGTAGAAATGTCAAAGACAATTCTATAGTAAAATATAATTAATATAAACCCTAAGCCAGTGGGAGTCCTTTACACATTACTATAAAAAGCAACACATGCAGCTTGTATCTGACATATGAGCTTATGGCCTGAAGATGGAAGGGTTCTGTATGAAATGAAGAGATGATCCAAAATATGAGATGCCTTTTTCCATTATACCACTTTTCATAACTTTTTCATGAATGTTACCTTATTTCATCTTCACAATAGCCATTAAGGTACATAGATAAGTTAGTACCGCTCCTTTTATTTGTTAATTGAGAAAACTGAGCTATGTGATTACATACATAGCACTTATAGTCACAAAGTTAGTAAAATCAAGAATATGTTTTTAAACTGAAAGTATGTAAATAATAGTATTGAATCTTTTACTCAGTAAATTTCAACTCATGCTTCTTTAAACCCATAAATCTATATGTTAATTTTTTCTATCCTGAGTATTATGTATGTATTTTATAAGCATTGAACTCTTTGCTTACTATTTTTTTAAAGGAGCTCCTACTTTTGTTGGTGAGTCAGAGTATTCATGGATGAGGAAGTAAACAACAGAACAAAATACCCAGGGTGTTAAAAAAGAAATAAAGCCAAGTTATAGGATTGTAATCAGAGAAAAGAGTGCTTAGTGCAAGTTTGGTTAGGCAAGGCTTCACAGGAAGTAGGACTTATTGCTTACAGTCAGAAATACCATGCAGACTACAGGCTTAGTGTAACAAAACTTTCTGCTTTCCCTAATGGTAAATGTAATCCGTGCCAACCAAGGGGCCCATAGATATTAATAGACAGTTATTACATAATATTTTATATATTTGTTTCTGGTTATTTTTATTTGTGATCACTGAGGATAAATTCTAATTTCTTGTAGCCTAGAGATGCTACAGCTTATCTTCCTCTGCATAATAGTCAAAAGCTTGAGAAATCATAAAAAGAGACATGATATGAAAAAATAAAAAAAGCAATGTTTATTACTCTCTTCCATAGTATATCAGCTTTTGTAGTAGTGCAACATTTTCCTTATTATAATTCATTCATCAACTGTCAGTTGAACATCTGTGTAATAGAGGTGCTATTCATTGCTTCGTGGGTCACTTATCTTCTCTATGCACATCCTCTCCTCTTTTACTGGAGACATAGGACTCTGCCTTCTCCTGATACAGCTGATCCAACCACGGATGAACACCTCCTCCCAGATTAATATATCCACAGGTTTGTCTGAGCCAATCAATCACTTTCTTTTGGGAATTTGAACTAAGTAAGACACAGAGATGGGCATTAGAGGACAGTGAGCACAATATGTAAGGTTACATAGGCTCTGACTTCCAACTAAGGATAATTGTTGAGAGAACGCAAGGCAGAGAGCAGCAGAAATTAATAAATTATGGGGTCCTTGAAACATGGAGAATTTGACCTTACTCTCAAACTTTCTAGTTACTTTTTATGTGAGGTTTGTCTCTACTTCCCTTTATGTTCTTTCAGTATTCTGAGATGTATTTACCATTATGTAAAATTGATAGAAAATAAAGAGAACTCTTCTATTATAAACACGACTTTTCTCTCCCACTCCCCATTACCACCAAATAAATCTGTTTTGGCTGAATAAACTTTTGGGTAAGCTTCTTTGCATTCTTACTTTGTATCCCCAGAGGCACAGGTGAAAGGGGAGGGAAAAGGTCACTGGATTGTTTTCTAAGCAGCAGTAGGAGCGATGGCTACTTTCCAAGTTATTATTGGACAGAGCTTGCCAGAGCTTTATTTATCAGAAAAATAAAGGGTATCTGTGAGGCTTTGTGGCAAGGGATAAAAGGAAACAGGACATTAAAAAAAAGAAGATGACGCTCATAGCAGCCAGGACATACAATTTGGGGAACAGAATAGAAATGTTTATTGTATCTCACATTTCAAGGAAGTGTCAGGTAAAATCTTTTTGCATTTGCTACTGTATTATATAGTTAGACTTGGGTTTGGGGAGCAATTGGAGGTGGCTAGTTTGACATAATATTGAATACAAGTTTATGTAACATCGAATATAGATTTATGTAACATTGAATACAAGTTTAAGATGGGAATGGGACAAGAGTCTAATCTGCCTAAGGTGGGACCAGAAAAATTTAGATTAAATCCATAATACATTTGTTTATCATTTTATTTGTGCTACTTTTAATGGGTTTCCACTATTTTTGTACTGTAATGAACTCTGACAAAAATGATGTGAAATGTGTAAAGCACCTGGAGACTTCAGTAAGCATTAGATGTGACCTCCTTCTTCCGTGAATTTGTCAGTGTTATACTGAATTAGACTCACGGGAAAATCACAAACAACCTTATTTTTTTGTTTCTCAAACCATGCCTTTAAAACAAGTCTTTAGCTACTTCTGTTTGTACCCACATTTGTGAAGATATTATAGGTTTTTCTGGTTGCTTTGTCTTACAAATGATATGATTTCAGAAGTTAAAATGTCCAGTCCAGTCTAATATAACAAGGTTAACTACAAAATTTATTCAAAGGCAGGTTTCACCTCCATCCAGATTGAGTCTGCTTCAGGTCTGGAAGCCTGCAGTGGAGAGGGGAGAGGATCTTCTTGCCTCATGTTCTCTAGTATGTTTTCTTTTTCTCATTGCTGTGTTCCCAAGGCACTCTGTGCTTATCCTTTTTTTTTTTAATGTGAGTAATTCCCTGGCTGGGAATCAAACCCAGGCCACAGCGTTGACAGCACCAAAGCCTTAAGCCACTGCACTACCGAGGAACTCCCTACTCTGTGCTTAAAGGTACCCATTTCAACCTCTCTGATGAGTTCTGTGACCCTCCTCCCACCACTTGCATGGTGCTGAGAGGCAACCTACAACTTTTCTTTTCTTCATCTGGGTGCACATTCTTTCTCCTCCACCCAAAAGATGGAGGTGCCAGAGAATTCCACCTGGAGGCTTCTGCTCAGGTGGATGATGGCTAATGTATGCTATGCAATTTCAAACCCCTTTGTTATCTGCTTTATATGTAGCCTTGACAGATCACATTAGGTTGGAGGGATACTTGGCAACCATTTTTATGATTCTTAACTTTTGGTACCTCAGTTGAAACTGATGTAGGAAGGTACTGTTAAACTTGGCTATCTTATATCTTTAAGAATATTGGGCAGCTGTTGATAGGTGTAAAGTGTCATCTAAGCAAGTGGGACCTAAGATTGGTGTGTGTGTTGGAAGAATGTATTTTGGCTTATGTGATTTGAAAAGGAGCATGGAAAAGTTGGGGTTTCAACTAGGCAGTGGAGAACATGGCATTTTGGTTGAGCTTGTGTTGTACCTGAAGAACACATGCACCCTCACCAAAGTGGAAAATCTCTATTTTCTTTACACTTTAGGTACTGCAGTTGCTTACGTGCTCATGTGCATGTAAAGAAGGAGGGAACTTTTGGATGACTTAGTCACCCTCCATATTAAAATTCCTCCTATTGCCGTGCTTCTTAAATGTTCCTGTACACACTAGTCAATCAGGAGTTCTTGTTACAATGCAGATTCTACCTGAGCATTTCAGGGATGGATCCTAAGATTCTGTGTTTCTTCAAAAGCTCCCAAATGATGCTAATTGTCAGACCACAATTTGAGTAGCAAGGCTCTATTGCTTTTGCTGAGTAACATATAACATAATACATAATACATTTTATTATGGAATTGTGACAAATCATTGCAAGTCTTCTATTTTGAGAAAGTGGTCTTAATAATAGTTTGCACATAATGGGCTCTCATTTCTTGGGACTGTGATGAGAAATGTTGGTACCATTCATTTGTAAAGGAAGATTGAAATAAAACAAAAAGAGAATGAGGTTCCCATTGTCAGTTATGCTAGCAAGTGGCTTTGTGGCCATCACCAAGTAATCAACATTTTCAGAGTTTAGCCACTTTTATTTTATTTTTTTGTTTTTTTGTTCTTTGTAGTATGTGGGTAGTTCCCTGGCTGGGAAATGAACCCAGGCTGCAGCAGTTCACAGCGCCAGTGCCAAAGCCTTAAGCCACTACACCACCAAGAACTCCCCTATCCACTTTTATTTAAACAGTTTATTGTGTTAGGTGGTCTCCAGGGGTTTAGTAAATGCTAATATTATATTTATAAATATATTTTATACTTATCTACTCAGCTATATTGTTAAAAAAACAAACTTAGGGTCTAGGTCTATATGTTACCTATATTCATATTCCTGGAAGAGAAGCTTAGAACCTTACTGTAGTTCATACTCAACAAATATTTTTGAATGATGATGACATAGAAGAAATTTGACAGTGGAGATGTGAGAGTGGGTCCAAATAGTAAGGAATGGATAAGGTGGTTTTTTCTTTTAGTGTTTTTAGTAGATGTCTATTGGCAAATGATGTTGACTTAAAGTAAAAATAATAAATATCATAATATTAATGTATGAGGTTAGACAATTAATTTTGTGAATTCATCCTAGAAAAAGTGCACTAGTGGGTTCCCTGGTGGTGCAGAGGCTAGGTTTCAGTGCTGTCAACACCATAGGCTAGGTTTGATTCCCAGCCAGGGAACCACCAAAAAAAAAAGTGCTCCATACCTCTGTGCTGAGTGTCACTACGGTCACCTTCGAAGTACTCCCCTTGGGAAGCTATGCACTGATGCCAGTGCCTAGTCTACCCTTCAAAGCATTTTGGAACTCTTTCTGGAATGGCCATCAGAGCTGTCATGGTCCCAAAAATCTGTCAATTAAGTTTACAAACTTGCCATCGTGTGCTTAACATCTCAGTAAGGTGACAGTGCTGCCAATGTAAGCACACAGTGAGAAGTTCACAAAGTTCATGACTTAATGGTTAGATTTTTGAGATGATGACAACTCTGATGGCCATTGCAGAAAAAGAGTTCCAAAATTGATTTGAAGGGTGCACTAGGCGCTGGCGTCAGTGCATAGTTTCCCAAGGGGAGTGCTTCGAAGGTGACAGTAATGATACTCAGCAATGAGGTATGGAGCACTTTTTCTAGGATGAGTTCACAAAATTAATTGCCTAAACTCATCTCTTGAGTTTTCTCATCTCTGACTTTCACTGAGGCTTATAGAGGTAACCCTTCCAAAATTTAATAGGATCAGTAGAGTAAAAGAGTTATAAACTTTATCATTACAAATACAATACAGTTTTATGAGGAAACAGGCCAAGAAAACCTGTATTTCCTTGCTCACACCTTTTAGTGATTCTACATCAATGAAACCTACTTTCTTTAAGTTATAGCTCACTAAGACATTATCAAATCCACCTAATCTTCCTAAATAGCTTCTGTGTTCTAAATTCTCAAAACTCTCTATTTTTGATTCTTTAGCTATCAGTATTAGGCTGGCCAGATGTGCCATTTTAAATGGGACAGAAAACAATGGGACTGTCACATTTCACATGGTACATATAGTCAGATTACTGACGCCTTGAATTTAGCCCAGTGAGACTATGCTGACCATATGCATCATTTGAAATGAGACTGTACTGTTGCTTTCTGTCCCATTTAGAATAATATGGCTCGTCATCCTAATCATAATCCACCCACTTTGAAAAGTTATTTTGCTGTAGCTATGAGCTGTCACTTTATATATTCCACTAGGTTGTTGAGTCAAAAGTTGAAGAGAGTTAAGAAAAAGATTGATGAAAAAGGCAAAATGACCTAGTCTCAGTCCTCAGTGTCACTGTAACATTAACTAGCTATTAATAGAATAAAGGAGATAGGAGCAGAGAGAGGGCAAAATGGCAACTGGAGAGGAGGTCCCTAAAGCCTCTCTCAGAAAACACAATTGAACAGCTTCCCAGGAGCCAAGAAAGAGCACCCTGAATGACAAAATGGCAGCTGAGAAATCCACGAATCACAAGTAAACATCTGAAGGTTGGAGAGAAAGTGGGGAGTGGGAGAGAGGGAAGGGAGCAGAGACAGACTACAACATGACCCAATTACTGCTGACTGTCCAGGAGCAGCACAGTACATGGGAGGGGAGAGACTGAGGAAAAGTCCTGGGAGAGCTGGGCTTTGGAGCAGAGTGTTGGGGACAGACTTGGGGAGACAGCCTCTGGAACTTTTGAGTGGTAGAAGGGCTGAGCGAGGATTCTGAACTACAGAGATGACACCCCTGCTCTAGGCCCCCTGGGGACCTACACAGGATTCCAGTTCCTGTTCCCGGACCACTGCAAAGGTGACCCAGCTGTCTCAGGTCAGGCCCACAGCTTTGGACTTATGGTATGTGCACTTCCTCATGCACCCCAGGGTTCTGAAAACAGTGTAAGCCTATAGACGACCAGATACTGAATCAGGGCTGAGAATAAAGGCAGATTTGACAGCATTCGCCTGACCCAGCAGAAACAAGCCTTGGCCCAGCTTCCCTAACAAATGGCAGAAGGCAGAGCTGCCCTTGGAGTGCCTTTTGTTGGCCTTTCCCCAGGATATTTGTGCATAGACTCCAAATGTATAAGGAGATCAGAAACAAGAAATAAACAACCCTCCTCCCAAAACTTGACCCCCAGTGCCATCTAGTGACTGCCCTACAGCAAGACACCACAAAAGTAACAATGAGGACACTGAACACAAAGCCCTCATGTCAAAGAAGAAGAACTCAGCAGACAGGATGAAGTCCTTAAAAACTAAAACTCTTCAGAAAGAACATGAAATGTATCCAGAAGATAGCTTCCCAGACCTGGAAATATCTGAGCTAAGTGACAGAGAATTTAAAGTAGCCATTCTAAAGGTCCTGAGAGAAATGAAATCATATTGTCAGAGCAGCATGGCTGAGATGAACAACATAATAAAGGAGATGAACGACATAAAAAAGGAACTCCGTGAACAAAAAGAACAAATAAAAGATGAGCTTAAAAAATATATAGAAACTAATGACAATGAAAATAAAATGTGTCAGCATTATTGGGACACAGTGAAAGTGGTAATAAGAGGGAAATTTATATCACTACAGGCCTATCTTAAGAAGTAAGGTTGGCGGGAGGAGGAGGATCTGGTGCTAAGATCATGCTTAACAGCGGTAGATATTCTGGGCAGCAGAGGCCGCTTGGCTTGGATGAAAGAAGCAGGGCAAATGCAAAATCTGGAGAGTGCGGGGGCCAGGCGGTCAGTCAGCACCCAGACTGGCAGTATGACGGTCAAATACCAAGGCTTTCTAAAGTCAACCTTTTCACTCTCCTCAGTCTCTGGATGGAGCTCTTCCCAGCAGTAGAAGCCCAAAGACAAAAATCTCAGGAAAAGGAAGAGGGAAAGCATGGACCCATAGGAGATAATGAAGAGATGGCCAAAGTATCTACTGACAAAAAACAGGCGAAGAAAACTGGTCTTGTGGTGGTGAAAAACATGAAAATTGTTGGTCTTCACTGTTCAAGTGAAGATTTACATGCTGGGAAAATTGCTTTTATAAAACATGGGTCAAGACTGAAAAACTGTGATCTTTATTTTTCTAGAAAACCATGTTCTGCTTGTTTGAAAATGATCGTAAATGCTGGAGTTAACCGAATTTCATATTGGCCTGCTGATCCAGAAATAAGTTTACTTTCTGAGGCTTCTAGTTCTGAAGACGCAAAGTTAGATGCCAAAGCAGTGGAAAGATTGAAATCAAACAGTCGGGCCCTTGTGTGTGTCTTACTTCAGCCTTTGGTGTGTTATATGGTGCAGTTTGTAGAGGAGACCTCTTACAAATGTGACTTTATTCAAAAAATTACAAACACATTGCCGGATGCTAACATTGACTTTTATTCTAAATGTAGACAAGAAAGAATAAAAGAATATAAAACGTTATTTTTGGTTTCAAATGAAGAACTACATAAGCAAATACTGATGACTATAGGTTTGGAGAACCTGTGTGAAAATCCATACTTTAGCAATTTAAGGCAAAATATGAAAGACCTTATTCTACTTTTGGCCACAGTAGCTTCCAGTGTGCCCAACTTTAAACACTATGGATTTTATTGTGGCAGTACTGAACAGATAAATGAAATTCACAATCAAAGTTTACCACAAGAAATTGCAAGGCACTGCATGGTTCAGGCCAGGTTATTGGCATATCGAACTGAGGATCATAAAACAGGAGTTGGAGCAGTCATTTGGGCAGAAGGAAAATCTCAAAATTGTGATGGAACAGGGTCAATGTACTTCATAGGATGTGGTTATAATGCTTTTCCTGTTGGATCTGAGTATGCTGACTTTCCAAACATGGATGACAAACATAAAGACAGAGAAATAAGGAAATTCAGATATATTGTACATGCAGAACAGAATACATTGATATTTAGGTGTCAAGAAATAAAACCAGAAGAAAGAAGTATGATTTTTGTGACAAAGTGTCCGTGTGATGAGTGTATACCTTTAATTAAAGGTGCAGGCATAAAACAAATCTATGCCGGGGATGTAGATGTTGGAAAAAAGAAGGCAGACATCTCTTATATGCGATTTGGGGAACTTGAGGGTGTTAGCAAATTTACATGGCAGCTGAATCCATCAGGCACTTGTGTTCTTGAACAAAATGAGCCTGAAAGCAGAGAGAGGTGAGGTGATCTTCCATTTGGAAAAGCTACCTACTGCCTCTTAAGGACAACATGGATGCTCTTAAGTCAAGATCAATATGAGCAGGTGCTAGCTGTTTCTTGGAGCTTCAGAGCACAACAATAGAAAGAGATGTGAAAAACAAGCAAGCCCTGATCTCCTGCCATCTTCAGTTTTCCATAAAGTTCCCTGATAACCTGACTTCCAGGTATTACACAAGCTGGGTGCATGGTTAAAATGGTTGGTTTCTGTTGTGGGTCATAAATAGGAGTAAGTGCTCATAGATCTGAGGGATGGAGGGAGAGGAAGAAAGACTATAATAAAGACTTAAAAATAAAAAAAAAATAAAAAAAAGAAGTAAGAAAAATCACAAGCAAAGATCTTAGCACCCAATCTTAAAGAACAAGAAAAAGAAGAGCAGACAAAATCCAAAGTCAGCAGAAGTAAAGAAATCATAAAAATTAAAACAGCTAAACCAATTACAGAACAGAAGGACAATAGAAAAAAATTAATATTACAAAAAGCTGGTTCTTTGAGAAAGTCAACAAAATTTACAAACCCTTGGATAGACTAATCAAAGAACGAAAGGAAAGGACACAAATATCCAAAATTAGAAATGAAAGGGAAGAAATTAACACTGATACCAAAGAAATACAAAGTATTATAAAAAAATATTATGAAGGACTTTATGGCACAAAATTTAACAACCTGGAAGAAATGGACAAGTTTCTAGAAACTTATAGCATTCCTAGACTGAACCAAGAAGAAGTGGATAATCTAAATAGACCAATCAATAGCAACAAGATTGAAATGACTATGCATAATCTCCCTAAAGGCAAAATTCCTGGACCAGATAGTTTCACCAACAAGTTCTACCAAGCATTCAAAGAAGAATTAACACCTATCCTCCTCAGACTCTTCCAGAAAGTTGAAGAGGAAGCCATACTTCCTAACTCATTCCATGAGGCCAACATTACCCTAATACCAAAGCCTGGCAGAGACAACACAAAGAAAGAAAACTATAGACCAATATCTCTGATGAACACAGATGCAAAAATCTTAAACAAAATATTAGCAAATAGAATTCAACAATGCATTGAAGAAATCATACATCACGATCATGTGGGATTCATCCCGGGAGCACCAGGATGGTTTAACATACAAAAATCAATCAATGTGATAAACCACATAAACAAAATCAAAGATAAAGATCATATGGTCATTTCAGTTGATGTAGAAAAAGCCTGTGACAAGATACAACATCCATTCATGATAAAAACATTAAATAAAATAGGTATAGAGGGCAAGTATCTCAACATAATAAAGGCTATATATGACAAACCCTCAGCTAACATCATACTGAATGGGGTAAAACTGAAGCCTTTTTCCCTAAAATCAAGGACAAGACAGGGATGCCCCCTGTCACCACTGCTATTTAATATAGTACTGGAAGTTCTAGCCACAGCAATCGGGCAAGAGAAAGGAATAAAAGGTATCCAAATGGAGAAAGAAGAGGTCAAATTGTCACTATTTCTGGATGACATGGTCCTTTATATAAAAAATTCCAAAGATTCCACCAAGAAGCCATTAGTAGCAATAAACAAATATAGTAAATTTGCAGGATACAAAATCAATGTACAAAAATCAACAGCATTCCTATATACAAACAACGAATCCTCAGAAAAAGAAATGAAGGAGTCAATTCCCTTTGCTCTCACAACAAAAAGAATGAAATAGCTGGGAATTAACTTAACAAAAAATGTGACAGACTTATACACAGAAAACTATAAGACACTTTTGAAAGAAATTGGAACAGACTTTAAGAGGTGGAAAAATATCCCCTGTTCGTGGATAGGAAGATTTACATTGTTAAAATGACCATTCTGCCCAAAGCAATCTACAGATTTAATGCAAATGCCCTTTAAAATCCCACAATAATACTTTCATGAAATAGATAAAAGAATTACTAGATTTATATGGAACCATAAAAGACCTCGAATTGCCCCAGCAATACTACATAAAAAGAATAAGGCTGGTGGCTCATCCCCTGACGTCAATTTATATTACAAAGCATCAATAGTCAAAACAGCTTGGTACTGGCAGAAGAACAGAAATAGAGACCAATGGAATAGAACTGAAAACCCAGAAATAAACCCACCAATATATGGACAGATAATTTTCGATAAAGGAGCAAAAAACATACAATGGGGAAAAGACAGCCTCTTTAGTAGGTGGTGCTGGGAAAACTGGAAAAACATATGCAAAAGAATCAACCTGAGCTGTGAACTCTCTCCATATACAAAAATTAACTCAAAATGGGTTAAAGACCTTCATATCAGACCTGCAACAATGAACTGTATAAAAGAAAACATTGGTACTAAACTTATAGACCTAGGGCTCAAGGAAGACTTCATGAACCTGACCTCAAAGGCAAGGGAAATAAAAGCAAAAATAAATGAATGGGACTATATCAAACTTAAAAGCTTCTGCACAGCAAAAGAAACCATCAACAAGGCAAAGAGACAGCCAACTGAATGGGAGAAAAAATATTTGTAAATAACACATCAGATAAGGGTGTAAAATCTAAAATAGATGAAGAACTAATGAGGGAGTTCCCTGATGGTGTAGTGGCTTAAGGCTTTGGCACTGGTGCTGTCAGCACTGAGGCCTGGGTTCGATTCCCATTCAGGAAGCTACCCACATACCAAAAAAAAAAAAAAAAAAAAAAAAAAAAAAAAAAAAAAAAAAAAAAAAAAAAAAAAAAAAAAAAAAAAAAAAAAAAAAAAAAAAAAAAAAAAAAAAAAAAAAAAAAAAAAAAAAAAAAAAAAAAAAATTAAAAAATAACTAATAAGACTTAACAACAACAAAACAAAAAACCCAATTAAAAAGTGCGCAGAAGAACTAAACAGACACTTCTCCCACAAAGAAATAGAAATGGCCAGCAGACATGAAAAAATGCTCATCCTCATTTGCTATCAGGCAGAAGCAAATCAAAACCACAATGAGATACCACCTCACACTTGTTAGAATGGCTATTATCAACAAGACAAGGAATAACAAGTGCTGGAGAGGATGTGGAGAAAACGGAACCCTCCCACACTGCTGGTGGGAATGCAAATTGGTACAACCACTGTGGAAGGCAGTGTGGAGGTTCCTCAGAAAATTGGGAATGGAGCTACCATTTGACCCAGCAATCCCCCTTCTGTTTCAAGTGTTCAAAAAACTTGAAATCCTTTGTCCGCAAAGACTTATGTCCCCAGTGTTCATTGCAGCGCTGTTCACATTGGCCAAAACATGGGAACAACCAAAGTGCCCTGTGACAGATGACTGGATAAAGAAGCTGTGGTACATATACACAATGGAATATTACTCAGCCATAAGATAAGATGAAATATTGCCATTTGCAACAAAATGGATGGACCTGGAGATCATTATGCTGAGTGAAATAAGCAAAACGGATGCACCTGGAAAAAAAAAAAAACAGAGAACTGCATGATATCACTTATATGTGGAATATAAAAACTGTAAGCAACAAAGAAAAAAGAAATGAACAACAAACAAATAACCCATGGACATAATCAATAGTTTAATGTTATTTGTGAAAGAGGGGGATAGGATGGGGAGAAAGGGGAGGAGGAGGGAGAGGAGGGAGGGGAAGCTAGATATAGGATGATGGAAAGAGAAGTCACAATAGGTGGTGAAATTATTATACAACAAGTTCACAATGCACTATGAAATTGTATGCCTGAAACCTATGTTATTCTTGCTAACAGATGTCACCCCACAAAGTCTATCAATAAAAATGAATTTAAAAAGTAAAATAAAAAGATTTTAAAGTAAAAAATGAAAGAAAAAGGAGGGAGGAGGGGGTAAGGAGGAGTTGTGAATAGCTTACAATGTGCAGTAATTTCCTACTTGATATATCCATGTGATATAGTGAGGCAAATGTTTTTATTTATTGGGGAGAGCAGAAAATCACCTATTTTTCTTCTACCTGTTAAATTCCAACTTTTTATTTTAAGGAATACATTGAGTAAATTGCTTCACTAAATGTAATTTTGAAAATAGAATGTTCAAGTGTAAAACTTGTATTTTACCCAACTTTCAGAAAAATGAGAAAACTTCTAAATGTAATTATTAGATATTGGAAAATTTGAAGTCTTATTCTGAACCAATATATCAGTAATAAAAAATTTTAAATTTACATCACCCCATGTTGAAGTTCCCTTTGCACCACTGTTTCTTTGATAGCTCCATATATATTCATTTTTATTGTTTCTTTTAAACTGGAAACCTGGAACAGATGTTTGACTGAGGTATGAGAGCCCATGGATAGTGAATAAAATTTGAGGCCAACATGATCTCTTTTAACATCATCTAAATATATTTCAATATGTGAAACAGAAGACTTAAAAGAAAAAAATAGGAAATGGAATTCGTGTTGCAGAAGAAAAAATATTTGGAACTGAGTATGGCATTATGGGAAATAGACTAGGAAGTTAATAGAGTATCAATAAAGCAATATCTAGACAACAGTGAAAATATGGTTTGAAATAATGTGCATTTACTGTATAACAGAAATTTTTAAAACATATAAAACTGAAAGCAAAGAAAAAAAGAAATGAAGAAACAAATAACCCATGGACACAATCGATAGTTTAATGTTTATTTGGGGACGAGTGGGTTAGGGAGGGGAGAAAGGGGAGGGGGTGGGAGAGGAGGGAGGGGAAGCTAAATATAAGGTGATGGAAAGAGAAGTCACATTAGGTGGTGAACTTATTATACATCAAGTTGACAATGCACTGTAGAATTATATGCCTGAAACCTATGTAATCCTTGCTAACAGATGTCACCCCAATAAGT